>JAWCTZ010000342.1:0-46658 GCA_036850595.1 Rhyacichthys aspro | reverse complement strand
ATTCAAATTAAAATAAGAAGATTAAACTGAGGCTAGACCAGGACTTTATCTATGTTGCGGTGTTTAGAAATATATTAACCTGACAGAGTTGGATTGATTATAACACTCTTAACCCTACGCCACTAAATTCTGCTGTTGATGTGTTTTATTTTGTGCTGCAGAAGCCCCTGGCCTTATACGCATTATATCTGCATTTACCGCAGTGTGGACAGGCTGCTGAGCTCCTTCTATTGATCCTCTATACTCAATTATACTTTAGTTTGTGCCTACACCTTCAAAACCACACTGAAAAATGTGGTTGACAATAGTTTGCGGAGAGTAGAGACCTATTCTTGCTGTACATGATATATCCTATATAATAAGTCAACCTTTATGGATTTGATATGCCTGTTTATCATATTATATCAAAGGACAGGGACAGTGTTGTGCTGCAGTGTCCTCAGAGCGACGTCTGAGTGAGCTTTGGAGCGACCTAAACACAAGTCTGTGCTCAACAATAATGTTTTTTTCTGACTCAATACTTAAAAATGGCTCATAAACAGCTGCTTAAGTCTTAAATTTGAGCTAAAATTCGTTGCCCAACTTTCAGACTTTAAACCACGAGTGTCATCAACATGAAGCAAAGTATTTTAATCATTTCTGTACTGCACATTTGCCCCTTGGATAAAAATACAGGTGATAATATAGAGTTAGCATGAGTAGTGGTCTATACCTAAAGCTATATTTGAGAATTAATGAGCATCCAACATCATTTTACTCACTAATAATTGAGTCTGTGAACAGTAATCTTAATATTATGACTCCACGACTTGTAAAACACTCATAAACTACCATCTGAGGAGCACATGAATGCAGCTTTCAGTATTTGTTTGATATGACTTTAAATCACAGCAGCTGTAATAATGATATAAGTTGAAAGCTGAAAATTGACAGCAAAAAAAGGAAAAATAATATGATGAACATATCTTGAGAATATGAGAATTAGATTTATTTACTGCAGATCTTTGTTAATAAACTCTGCGTTGTTTTAATTGATTCATCCGTGCCGTCTGATGACAGTATTATAGTTATATTATCTCTTAGGTTTGCAGTAAATCTATATGTTATTTTAATTCAAACATCGGCGGTCTCCCCTTGGACCCGACCAACAGTGGGACGTGTGTTTAATCCCGGGCCAAAGCGCAGGGTCACGGTCTGCTCCAGTTTTCGTTCGGCTGGGTCCAGTTTCTCAAACCAAAGACTGATGAAGTGATGACACTCAGACACTCGCTCACGCCACGCACCGCTGCTCGGTGTCACTGCGCCCGATCAAAATTAGCCCCAACGAAGACCCGACTCCTCTTCAAAGGTCCGATCTGACTGGGATCTGAGGATTAAACCCACCTAAAGTCCTGAGCTGCTGGGACACTTTAGCCTCCTGCGACCTTTAAAGGATAAGCTTTGGACATTTCCAGGATTTTTGAGGTAGACCAGTTTGTGGCTCTAATATAGTTAGTGTTTTATTTGAGCTAGTGTTGTAGTACTTCAGACCGTAATACTTCAAAGGTCTTGGTCTTGTCTTGGTCTCGAAATAAGTCTTACTCTGTCTTTTGTTTGTCTCGGACATAAAAACTAATAAACACCACAGCTGGTTTATTAGTCCACATTATCTTTGTGATCGGATAAAGTCAATTCTGTCATTTTATCTTCATTTAAAATCTTAGATCCTTTGGGGTTCACCTGGTAGAGTGTATACCACATACTTGGGCAACCCGGGATTGATTCCAGCTCAGGTCCTTTTCCTAATAGTATTCCCCGCTGTTAAATAAAGGCACAAAGGCCAAAAAAAAAATCTGCCTGTTTGCCTCTTGCCACCAAAAACTAACCCTCCATGAGTCAGGACTAAAACTGGATTTAACGTGGTTAGATCTTGGAGCTGTATGCTTTTATTTTTTTATTTAATTGGGACAGCGCATGTTAATGAACATACATGTGACATATGAACATGAATTTAACGCACCAGACTATAGCCATTATGCTATTTTTCATATGTAATATCATTGTAATAAAAAAATGGAAAAAGTATCTGTTCCTATATCATTCACTGGTCTTGACTCGATCCCTAAAAGTCTTGTCTCAGTCTTGATTCTCTCTGGTTTTGGACTTAGTTTCCGTCGGATACAAACAAAACTGACCCATTCTCATAAACCAGCACTACTCCAGAGTATCTGTCCAACCTGAGACACTTTGTCCAAATATAAGGGGTTAAAGGGGTTACTCTTCCTGTTTCATGTCAAGAATCCATCAAAACAAGTTTAATATTTTTTTATTTTCAGACTTAATATTTTCATGTAAAAGTTTCAGTGTTGCTTTAACATTTAAACCAGTAAAGTACTTTAATTTTAATCTTAAGTTTAGTTCAGACTGCCCTATTACGGTATTTGAACCTTGAGCCTTGTATAAATGAACAGAATAAAAAGTAGTCACATGATCAAACAAAATGAATCTAAATACTTTCTGTTTTACATTTCTGTTCATTTTTGAAGCTGTAGAATCCTTGTTAGTCGGGGTAAGTGTGTTTTTATTGGCCTCATTAGCAGACTCAGTGTCACTGCTCCTGTCTGCTCTTCCAAACTGTGAGTTTCCTGATAAATACTTACCATTTATAATAAGTTACATATCCCTGTATCTCTGGTCTAACCCTCTGTCTTCCCTCGTGCCTCTGCTCAGTTTTCATGCAGCCTCTGAACAATGAGCTGAAGGTGTATTTTTAGTTAATGGTTGATGTAAAACTGTGTTATTTCAGACCTTGTTGTGTGTGCGCTCTCGGCAGCTGCTACCGTCCGTCTGCGGGAGACGTCTTCACCGCTGAGGCTCTGCTGTGGGACGGTTATAAATAAGAGGTTTCTGTGAGTGTGTTTGAGCAGCTGCCGGGGGTTTGTTTGTGTCCCGTCGATGCAGGTGAAGCCTTTTATCCCCGACACAAGCAGAAGGTTTACCTCAGAGTGAGTCGCTGTTGGCTCTGGTCTTAAAATACAGTTTGGATTTTGTTCCTAATAACTCCATTGTTGCCTGTTTGGTTTCTTTTAAATCTACACCAATTCACTGAAAGACCTTTATAAGACTTAATATTAGGTCAGTATTATGAGGTTTTATTGGATACTTTTGGAAAGCTCATATTTTCCTTCCCTCCCTCCCTGCCTTTTTTTTCTCTTTTTTGTGCTTTCTAACTCTCCCAGAATGCTTTGCACCACTGTTCATCATCGTCTATTCGGCCAGTGTCACTTCTAATTAGTATATTCTCCTTTTTGTGTAACTCAGAAAGTATTAGGATGAGACTCAAAACTAAAAACCTTGAGAAAGAGGAAAACCCTTGAGCTGAAGAGCACTTATTTTGAGGATTTTGTGCTATTTTTACTGGTTGGACGTCTGGTTGAAATAAATGACAGTCTGTAGGTGTATGAGTGTCCTGGGACGGAGCCTGGGAAACTGTCCCACAGACCTCAGAGCAGACCACCAGCAGAGACCTCAGGACCACGGCTAAATGTGAAACACTGGATTATGTGGTTTAGTGGAAAGATCTCAGTGTGTTTTCACAGGATTTGACAATTAATAAACATCCTTTTTTATTACTTTATATCATTTAACGTGGCTCAGTTATGGGCTGGTTCTTCTAAATCATGCAAATCATCGCTTTAGTTCTGGATTTATGTTATTTTTGGTCATGATCGAGACCGTGACGGGACGAGCACAAGTCAATACCAAGAACAGTATATGACCCACAGGAAGAGATCTCAGGGAACAGTCTTAAAACCGTACAAGTCCAGTTTTAGACCAAGGATAAACCCAGCAAAGTGTTTGGAGAAGGAGGCAGAGTTAGAGGCCTGATTTTACAGCTGATATGGCATATTTTTGATTTTCCATGATGATTTATGGTTTATTCATTCATCCTATTATCCATTATCATCTTATTATTCACTCCACTGACATGATTTTATTAAAACACACACAGAATCCACATAAATACATACTTAAATAAATATCTTGCATCTTAGAAATCCATCCTCATTGAGTCCAAACACTTGTATAAACTCTTTAAACTCTGACTGCAGTGACTTTAGGTGCAGCATCTCTCTGCAGTGATCAGTGCAGCAGCAGTTTTTTCATCCCTTTGTGCTTATGCTCAGCGTTTTTTCTTCTCGGGGGCTTCCTGTGACCTGACTTTCAAGGCCAGGGTTACATTATTCACATCACAGCTTCAGAAAACTGCCCCAGGACCAGTTACTGTATGAGTCAAGCACAGACCCACACCGACGGGCTCCTCTGACCTCAGCAGAAGACCAGCTTTTAGAAAAACATCATTGGATATCTTTAGATTTACTCCTTCATCAGACTTTTTGAAGTTTGGTAAAAAGCTGTGGATGAGTTTCTTGCTGCTTTTATCACATAAACCTAATTAAAACACATGACAACACCTACAACTATTTGAGTTTATCTGTGTATTTCAGAACACTCACAACTTCCAAAATGGTGGGATTTTGTAGATCATTTTAGTTTTTTTTATGACGTCTCTGCCCTGTGCTGCCTTTAAGCTCATTGACATAAGTCCGAATGCACACGGACCATACTGCAGCTGCACAACACTGAAATAAAACCAGAAGTTGATTTAGTTTGGTTTATTGCCAATTAGTAACATATGAAAGATATTCAGGAGAAGCTGTCTGTAAAAAGCGTCTGTTTTTAATATTAACCAAACTCTTATGTCTTTGTTTTATTTGGCTTTTATTGAGTTGTTTTTTTATCTTCTTCTTTAGTGCCATGATTTGTTTCTTTTAAAACTAAAAACTCACTTAATCAGATTGTGTAATGGGCTGATTGGAGAGTCACAGCTGAACCTAAACTGTGATTTTTAACCTGAATTTGACCTGATTTCTGGTCTTATGAGAATTTTTGAGCCAGCAAGTTGGACTCTATATTAAATTGTGCAATTGAAATACATGTTTTCAATGTTTTCTTTTAAGTATTTTTATTTTTTGTTTGTATGCATGCTTTTTACATTAGGAAGACAAACTTAATTTCCCAAAAGGTAGAAATAAAGCAACCTAAGACTGTTTTGAAGCCGTCATATGCTCAAGAACATATTTATTTAATCCAGTTGTATTTATTTAGCCCAGTATCACAGTAATAAATGCCTCAAATGACACAAAGACATGACATGGAATAGATCAGGATCAGACGAAAAACTCAAAAAACCCTATGAGTAAAAAAGAGGAAGGATAGTTATGAAGAATGTGTTGATTGTTCTTCAACTTCAGCTACAAATTTCACACCTGCACCACGCATCTGTCCAAAACTGTCCCCATCGGTGTCCCTGGACCTGGCTACTGTCGGTGTCCCGTTTCACCCGGACCTCCATCAGCTCCGTTAGAACAATGTGCTTAAAGTCCTTGCTCTGTCACTTCTGCCCCGAACACGTCCCGGTGATTTACGACCTCAGGGGGTCACGGGGTCTGTCAGACGGCCAAAATAGACCCTCCACCCTCCTCTGGTTCGATTATCCCCTCTCAATCCTCCGCTAACGGCTCTAAAACAAGTGTCGTATCCCGTCGAGGGTGTCCCGGATCAGACCGTGTTCCAGTGTTGAGTTGGGGTGTAATATTAGCGCCTCTGGACGTATGTCGGTCAAGAGTGATCGTGACATTCTTGCTCCTTCGTGAACTGGGTCGACACCAGAGCGTGGTCTTCTCACCGCCGCAGTTTAGTGTTTGGAGTTTGAGTCGGGACGCTTTGACCCGGACAGGTGTCGACCCACAGCTGAGACACACCTGTGAGTCCAAACACGCCTCGTAAAGCCTTGAGGTAAACAAACAGAGATCCATCGTGTGACCTGGAGAAAAGAGGAGATTTTCTGTCACGGAAGATGGAAGGAAAATGATTTGATAAATATGTTCTGCTCGAATAAAGTTATAACATTGTTTTTTAAAAGGCTGTTTTGAGTATTACAGCTTTTACATAAAGATTTACACTTTAGATAGAGATAACAGAGCAATAACAAAACATACTCTATCAAATAAAACACTGAGAAACTAAAATGTAGTTCTGGAGACATTTTACAGGAATATACCAGGTATTTATTTAAAAAGAAATGACATAATAAAAGAGATTACAGGTGCCAATGTAGTTTCAAAGATAAAGGGGAAAAAAATAAAATAGTTGGAAGAGTCCATTTCATTTACACGACACCACAGATTATAAATGAACAGCAGCAATGTTGGAGACAATGTGGAAATGTGAATGCCGGTCATTTTTATATATTTTGGACAAAATGACAGTCGTTCTGGGACAGTATCCTTTAAATCCTTGAGGGTGTTTTAGGTTCCGAATCCCAAAGATCCCAGGATAATGTTGTTGGGGTTGGGCTTAGGACAAATATGATTTCTTGTAAAAAGGGAGTGACATTGTTTCGCAGTTAGTTTTAGTAACATTACCTACAGCGCGTCTTTTATAAATACAGTGTGCCCTACTCACAAGATACTCCACTTTATCACTAACACAACTCTTCCCACATTTGTCATTTATTAGATTCACAGAGAACTTAGTCTTTTATTTTTGTTCCTGTTTCTCTATTTCTGTTTTAAACCATCAGCCTTTATTAGTCAGATTATCAACATGCACTTAAAGCATTTACATGATGTTTAACCTGTGAATTCATCACTTTCAATTAATTTGTTTTGTTTTTTTTCCAGTTTTTCTCATACATTTTTGTAAAACCCAGCTTCCTTAGATACTCCCATAAAAGCTTTTTAGAAGAAATAGACTGATTTTCAAACACCATCTAGTGGACACTTAAAATACTGCAGCATCTCTCAACCATTTCCACAGAAGATATTATTTCTATTTATCTAATTTATCTAAGCTAAACTATACTTCCTAGTCACACATGTCCTAAAGCTCTTTAAAGGTCCAAAGTTCGACCGGTGGGACCCGTGGCACAGTTTGACAGACACTGCTCTAAAGTGAGCCTCAGGTTCAAGGCTCAGCTGCAGCTTGTGTCAAAACCAACATGGATGCCGCTAACGACAGACAGACACCATAAAGACCTGTTTATTTCACCACTGACCCCTGATTATAGACGACAAACAGAGTCAAGAATGTTTCAGGCCTGATCTCCTCGAGTCTGGTCCAGATGGTTCAGTGGGACGATGATTTAAGCTTTTTCAAAAATGGAGAATCTTATAATCCTCTGGACAATAATCCTTTCCAGTGGTGCACAGGGAAAAGCTTTTGTTCTTTCACTTTCACTCAGAGTAGAAAACACAGGTTGGAGCAAAGCAAAAATGAGCCAGGTTTTAAAAAACTACTCACCAGTTGTTTATGACAGATGTGGACGACTACAGCGGGACATGAAAACACAAATATGAGGGTTAATTATTTATGTTACTCTACATCCCAGAAATTTCGCTTAAAAAATCCAGATCAGATCCAGAAATTTTTGTTTGTTTGTTTGTTTGTTTGTTTTTTTTAAAATTATTATTATTATTTTCTTTCATTCAGAAGCAGCTCAGTTCTGGTGTTCAGAGCATTTTTTTTTTTTTTTTTATGTATGGGAGGAAAAAAGCATGGGACATTAAAGTGGCACTACCTGATTTTCTTTTTGCCGTCCCTGTCTCAGACACCCCCAACCCTCCAAAATGGCCTTTCCTTTTTTAAAACCAGTTTCCTCCACAAAATACTAAAACATTGCACCAAACTGAAGTTTAAAGCTTCTCTTCCAGCGTTGGCTATATCTGCTTTCATAGAGAAACAGAGCAAACAAAAAACAGAATAAACACAGAAAACCGAAGCTATGTTACGCGAATAAATGTTGCCAGTACAATATGAGGATGACATCGGTCTAATGCTGACCTCAGAGTTAGTTTAAATAAAAGACAAGATAACTTAAATGTGCGTACAGTGTGTAAGAGCACAACACACTCAAGTCCAAGTAAAAGTAGTTAGTGTGTTCTACAGTTTATTTACTCAAGTTTTGAATTGTAAAAGTGGATGAAAACGTTGCACAAATACTGTCTTAATACTTTTGAACTTCACACATTTGTTTGTTTTGTTTTGTTGCTCCCGGCTCGTTGTTGTTTCCAGTAAAACTAGAGCCAAATTTGTCCCAAGAAGCAGTCATTTCCTCGTAAATGTCTTGTTGAGTGACCCTCCCCTCGCTGACCCGGCTCTGGCCCCAGATGCATGCTGGGGGATCGGGCCTGAGCTATGTTAACTGCTTTACAGAATGGTAATGAGGTGCCGGAGCGTGTTATGGGACGTGCTTCGAGCGCTGAGGATGTCCCGGACAGAAATAGACGCCCGAGGCTGGAGGTGCGTTTGTTTGAGTCAATGTTGGGATTAGCAGCTTCTAAACACTGCTCTCGGTTAAAGCTGTTGTATCAAAGTTAAACCAACTCAAAACATTTACAGGTTTTAAAATCCTCTGTGAAACGGATGAGGATTGTTTTTATGAGACTAGACCTTTTGTTTCTGGACAGACACAAAGAACAAACGGGTCTGAGATGAAAAAGTACAAAAGGAGCAGAGTAAAGGCCTAATTTGAATTTCAAATCTCTTCACTTTCTATTTGTTTAATTGTGTTATGTTCATCGGTGTATGTAATGTATGTGAATATTTTTACACATTATATATACTGTAAAGCACGCATCCCAGCACTATAACGGTAGACAAATACATCAAGTGTGTTTAAGGGTTTTTATTGAAGGGAAAATAAAAAATAAAACGTGCCAGACGCAGATTTGGACACATTGTTTAAAAAAAAATTAAAAGACTGGTTCTAAATTGTTTCTGTGATGCATTTTGGAGATTTATTTTAGAACAAATCTGGTCGTAGATGTTATTTTTCCTAAGCGGACATTACCAAGTGACAACATCAAGCTTATGTTGCGATGAGTTGTGCTAACATCTTTAAAACACTGATTTTGGTTCAAGAATGACTTTTTTCCATGTGTTAAAGCTTCAGTTAAAGAGCTCGTGCTGTTTATTTTGCTTTAAACACTTCATTTTTTACTGCCTGTGCCTTTGAAAAGATGTTTAAACAGTACAAACAATAATTTTAGTATTTTAAGAGTATTTTTTGACATGTACAACTCTTGATCAAGGAAAAGCAAAGGTCTTTCTTTAGTTCACTCTCTGTTGATTCTGTTTAGGCTCAGTCTAAATCTACTACAGCCCTGAGTCTACAGCCGACCAATCACAAAAGACTTGAAGAATGAAGAATGAAGAATGTTAAACTGCAAATTGCAAAACATTACAGTATCTCACACTTCAGGAAGTAGACCTCACCAGAATATTACAGCATAAACCTTCTGACAGATGTGCTTTTGTAAATATGGCTGTAAAAGATAAGACATACTTACATTACTTACTTACTTTATTGGCTTAAGAATCCTTTCAGAGGCCGAAGATGGTGCCATTTGGAAGCTTTTATTACATTTTGAACGTGAGGTTTCATCTTCATTTGAGTCTTACAAAAGTTAAACAATTTCCTCCCTTTTATGGAAACTGGTTTTAGTTGGATTTGAACAGGTTTTGATCAGAATTCAACAGGTTTTAGTCAGATTTCAACAGGTTTTTAGTTGGATTTGAACAGGTTTTAGTTGAATTTGAACAGGTTTTAGTTGAATTTGAACAGATTTTATTTATTTTGTAGCCAAATCAAATCTAAAACATCTTCAAATCCAATTAAAACCTCGTGCCAAAAATATCACCTTCTAAATGTATTGGAGGACCGCATAAAACATGGCAAAGGGCTGCATTTGGCCCCTGGGCCTTGAGTTTGACGTGTGTGATATACAGAATGTAAAGGATATCTCTTTAAATATAAATGACAACAATATCTACAGTTTCTATGAAAAGTGAGTTATGAAATAGTTTAGTAACTCTGTGGATTTAAAGTTGAAACAGTAGCATTTATATAAAATTAAATTGTTCAAATGGATGATATGAATTAGAGCAGGATCAGAGATGTAAACAGTTGTTCAGTGGATTTTGTGGTTGCACAGTGAGAGAGACACATAGTTTATTTCTCTTCACCCGAGCTGCTTCTGTGCCGATCCACAGCACTGACCCGAGGAAGACACAGAGCAGAGGAGGCAGAGATTGGGGATTAGTGTTATTTTTATCAAATGTACGGGCGCAGAGAAGAGAGAGAGAGGTTTTAGAGACAGAGAAAAACATATAGGGTTTTGTTTGGAGCTGGTTGCATTAGTGTGTGTCCTCAGGGAAGGACACAGTAACAGCCTCACGTCTCTCTCCGTTCGCGTCGTGCTCTGGTTTTTGCACATTCGCTCCGAGCTCGATGGAGACGCCGCGTTATCCGAGGCCTGCAGCTGGACAGTGACGCGGGACGGGGGCAGAGCGGAGGAACAAACGGCATTAGCTCCGGCACATAACAACACAACATCAACACGTGTTCGGCCCCGGGCTTTTCACGGCTGCACACTGGACACTCAAACATATATATTTCAGAATAAGAATCAGGTTTAGTGTTGGATAAAGGGAAAACATTTCTCAGAACAAGGAGCACAAAATCAAAAAGTGTATATACATAATTTATTTAGATTGTGTCCTGGGTTTCAGAGGGATATTAGTGGCAGTGGACTTATTTTTATGTGACCTTTTTAATCAAGACTGACCCAAAACACAGCTTTGTTTGTCATTTTTATAGAAAACTGCAACTTGTTTGGTCATTTTGATGTTGGGGAAATCTTACTCTTTGTTCAGATTTCCACCTTTATTGGTGTTTTGTTAGATATGTGGAGATGTATATCAGAACACAGTGTTTCTGTGACATGCCATGAACTGGAGAGAGATTTTTCGAGTAGTTTTGTTTGTTATTTCGTTTGTTTTTGAAAAATGAAATGTGTGTTTTTATAGACATCTATTAGTGACACTGCAGATTCCAGTTAATCTCTTGATATTCATTCTTTTCTCACTGCACTTTTTATTTAAAACCCATAATATAGAGTTTATATAAATATGTCATATTATTTTGCCTTTTTGCCTTTATTTGATATGTACAGTGTTTATAAACAGAAAACAGTGGAATCAAACCGAGGTTGCCCAGGAATGAGGCAAGGTGCCCCATGGACATCTCACTTTTAATGTTTTTGTTTGTGTATTTCGTGGCGTAATGTGTTGTTAGTCTCAGCCCGTAATTACTTTTTATATTTCTTGTTTTATTGGTGACTTCAGCTGCTCATTGGTCACTATAGACGGTCACAAAAGTTACTGCATTTGTGTGATTTATCAGAGAAGAAGTGAACTTGTTTAACCATGTTTAACCAGTTGTGTGGCCATGAGGTATTTACATATAGCTTAAAATGGCTAACATGAGCATAGATTAGTTTGTATAGATGCAGAAAACACATCTATAAAGAAGAGTCATAATCCAGTCACGACCAGATGTGAGAGTTTTCTGATTAATCTGGTTAAATCAGCTGAATACAACACATATTACTGAGAGGTTAGGGACCAGCTCATGACTTTATCACACTCAGAAGGATTCCTTGTGAAGTAAATGATCTAAAGCGGCCGCGGACTCGTGAAGAGGAATGTAGATGGATGTGGGTTCGCTGTCAGAGCGTCTCCCTCGGCCCCTCTTTGTCTGTGTCCGTCGTGACCAGGTCAAACTCACAGAGACCGGATATTTCTGCTACTGTTCGGCGACAGCTGCTCGGTGTGCCGTTTCAGTCTTTGGGCCTCGTCTGTTTGGACACAGCTCCACACTTCTCCGTCCCATCATCGGCTTCAACACCTTTATCCGGATGTTCTCTGTGAGACCTTCTCTTCACAGTTTTGCAGGTGATTTGTTTTCCTGTCATTACGCTCTGTCCATGTACAGTATATAACATTTTGAGGGCCATAATTCAAAACATTCACCATATTTGATTTTTAAATAAATGAATGAATGCAGATGATAGAGCATATTTCAATTAATTATTCTTTTTTTTATTTGGCAAATCATCAATATTGAATTAACGGCGGAAAGTGTCTATTCCAGTGATGTGTTTGTCTGTTTACATTGAAAAACGGCACAAAAAGAAAATAGAACAAAGGAAAGCAAAGTAAAACATTAATAAAACAAGTTTAATGAAGGCTCGAAGCTCGAAGTTTAAGGTCATCTCTAAACTTTATTTAAATGTGTTTTTTTCCACTGAAACTTTGTATATTTCCTATATTTTCACATTATTTATATTTAAATCATGGACAGCTGGTATCTCCTGTAACAACGTTAAACCATATCTCGTGGAAGATCTTAAGTTATTGTTTCTAATTTTATGGCACTAATATTTCAAAAACACCACAAAAAAGGGAAAAAAGAGGGCTTATTGTTAGAAGCAATCATCTTCCTGATTTGTTGATTGACAGATGTGAAGGTCCGTCCCCTTGTATTTCCTATCATTGGGGCTAATTGTATTTAATCCAGAGAATTGAATTTGGGCAAAACACAGAGACTCACAAAGAAAAGGAGAAAAAGTACAGCCATTGTACTTTTGAGAGAGCGTGGAGGGACAGTATCACAGTATAATTCAGTTTGCTTTAGCGTTATTTGTTGCATTTAGCATCAGCGAGACAGTCAGAAAGGTCATCGGTCAGAGCTTCAGTGTTCTTTTTGTCGTCTTTGTGATAAAAACAGTTGCAGAATCAAGTGAAGAAGGAAAAGTGTTATGCATTTATTAGCATCACGAGCTTCCACTGATTAAATATTATATAAAATCAAAACAGCAGGTCACTATGTTGTACAAATTTACCTTTAAGTGATCATTTCAGGGATTGGGAGCAAGGAGAACAACTCTACACATAAGACCCTGCTCTGGATCAAACCCTGGACTTGTCTGCTCAGTAATTCCACCTAAACTTTGTGAAACTGTCCAGATTTGTTTGTGTCCCTGTGAGCGACATCTGTACCGTCTCACTTTGCTGTACGTGCCGTGAGCAGATGTCAGCTCCGTTACTGTAAGTGCGGAAACAGAAGACGCACGAGAGGATAATGTGTGTGCATAGTGTTAAAGGACAGCCCGCATTAACACTGTATTTGCATTGGGCTGTACTTGAGAGGCTTCCTCCTTCCTTCCTTCCCTCCCTCTCTTTCCCTGCACTCGCCTCATGTTTGGTCACGCTGCCTCGCTCTGACAAACATAGCGCCGGGACTCACTGAGCTCGAGGCGAGAGCAAACACGGCCAGTAAATCACACGCAGAGAAATCACAGAGAGAAGCGTGGCTCTCGGACCTGGACTCGACCGACGCTCGTCACTCAAATCGACACAATGGATAACGGGACAATCGGAAGAGCTGCTCTGTTGAATATTGCAGCTCCTTGAGGATTATTTCAGAAGCTGTTGAGATGAATGGGAACAGCAACACTAAGAGACGATGGTAATGTTTATTTAATCTTTCTTAAACTAAACTAAAAGACTATTTTTCTCTGACGACAACACTTATACTGCAGCCTTTATTGCATGGGCCAATAGAAAGTTCTGGCATATTTGACATGCTTCTGAGCTTGTATTTATAAGAAGCTGCCCCGAGTGACGGTGTTGTGTGTCCTGCACAGTTTCACCTTCCTGGTATTTGTCTCAAGAAATATGGCTCTGCTGTCACAGGAGGGACGTGACAGAGGGACCTCAGAAGGTGACCTTAGAGAAGAAAGTGACAAAACCGAAGGAGGTCTGTGCTTGTGATGAAGTGACGTTTGCTGTGTTGACGATAATGAGGAATTATCAACCAAAAATTGGCTCTGAGAACATCCTAGACTTGTTGTAATAGGAAGTGTCGGTGTGTTGTTTAAAAGTGCATCGCAAAAATGTTCTTACTTTTATTTTGACGGTTCTTGATGTGAGATCAGAATCATATTTATCTCACTGACACAGTACCCTTTCCTGTCCCGGGACGAGGACTCATCGGGAGACATTACATTAGCGACGTGCTCAGAGAGAGGGAACAGAAATAGGACAAAACACTGGACCCTAACAGAGTCATAGTTGTACAAAATACACTAAAATAACCCTAACATTTCAGTCGACATGTTTTTTTTCTTCCAAACTTGCTGCTTGGATAGTCTCCACTTCGTAACAACACAGAGTCTGTAGAGGGATGTGCGCCCTCTACTGGATAACTACGCAATAATATGCAATTATGAATAAAATCTGGCTCTGAGACTATCCCAGACTTGTCGTAACAGAAGTGTCACGTAAATAAGAACATTATAATGAAGAAGATGTTAAGTTTTTGCTTGTCATGTACTGTTCAGGAGATTGGTTATTATTGGATTATAAATAGTAAGTCATTAATCTGATACTTAAACATATTCATATTTTGTCTGGAATAGAAAAGCTATGTTCAATAGAGAGATACTGTTTTGTTGCATTATGAGCAACTGCATCATCAGCGGGACGTTTGATTCTAAATATTAAATGTGCTTATAGTGTATTTCGGGTAGTTTTCTTCTACATTTCTTGTTATATTAAGAAAGCTTTGTTGTGAGGTGAGGATTTTGAGGTGGATTCAGACCACGTTTATATTGAATGTACTCTACCATGGTTACATCACACGTAAATGAAAACATTTTAAGACAGTTACGAGTCGTATTCTTGGAAAGGATGCGCAGTAACCGGCTCGAACATTTACGACATTGTCACAAGAAGCCTTTTTCTGGTCAAACATGCCTGCGCTGTGACTCGACACTACAGCAGCATAGCGCTCATATCGTCGCCGTGTTTTGACTCAAGGTGAAGGTTTCGGGTTACGGAGCATTAGGCAGATTTCACAAACCAGCCACTGTATCCCGCCTGCCTCCTGATCCCCTTTCACTGCTTCTGAGTCACACCGAGCTTCCACACATCCGCAGAAAAACCCATCCTGACGCTTTGTGGATGTCGGAAATGATCACAAACCGTTACAGGCCGCGTTAACTCAAAAGACTAACCAGTTTTCTTTCGTTTCCGTGTCAGAAATCCAGCTGGAAACTCTCTCCGTTAATGTTTTTCCTCTCTAACACTTAGCTCTTTTCACGAGGTGTGCCGTCTTGGACATAAAGTGGATTTTGTTTGGCGCCGGCTGCAGGATGTTATGTAGAGAGCTGAATTTTTAAAATACCCGCCCAGCTCTCCTGTAGGTTTGATTTGGCAGCGCGTGTTTGAGTGTGTGTACAGCTTCCTGAATATTTGCCGTGTCGTTACAACACAAGTCCATTAACCTGGGGTTTTTTTTCTTGTTTTGGGAGTGACTTCAATGTTTGGGAAGCTGTTCTTGGGGCGAGCAGGTTACACAGAGCACCTTTCATCTCCGGGACAGAAGGACGTCTTGTCCCGTTCGGTGATCAAATGGAAAAACACAACAGTCGAAGCTCTGCTGTTTTTTGCTTGAGGATTATTCGTGTTTGTGTTTCAATAAGGCTTATTAACAGTTACAAATTGTTGATGAAAACGTTAAAGCCAATCATAGGCCAGGGTCAGATTTTAATGGCCTTTAGATGTTGCCCTAATGTGTATTTATTATTGCTCAACTGACAAAATAAATGATTTATGTGGGATTAAATTACAGTGGCTTTGCTTGCATCGTGTTGACAGTGACAAATGGAGAATAGAAATAGAGGCATTAGGGCTGTAAATCTTTCAGTGTCAGGCAATTTGATTACGATTTGATTCTTGGGGGTCAATTCAGAAACAAATTTTGAATAAGAACCATTCTTTTAATTTGATTTAGATATTTGTGACATGGCAAAACAATCAAAATACACATTAAAAAGTATGTAAAGAAAATACAAGTCTTGTTCCAAATATGTTTCTGAGTAGATCTTGTTAGTTATCCTTAAGAATTCCTTTAATGTAGTCAAAAAATCGATTTTTAAAGTCTACAATTCGATCCAATTAAGCCTAAGAATCTAAATTTTCCGAATTTCCGATGTTTTTGTTACACCACTAATGGACATAGCTTTAGATTTTTACTTTAGACACATATTCCCAGGTAAAATGGTTAATGCCCTCACTCTTTTTTGTTAAAACCTCAAAACCCTGAAAACACATGGAATAAACATAAATAAACAGACTATAACATTAGGACACTGCAGGTTGTGATGGTGTCTGAGAGCGAGGAGATGGTTTATTTTGACGCAAAGTGAGGGACACTTAATTCACCAGAGAAAGGCTTGAAATGTTTGTAGGAAATGACACAACTCTCCAGAAAACCAGCTCCGTCTCGTGTTTCGTTTCTCCACAGCTGCTTTAGCGACGAGCGATGTAAACAAACAAGAAGACAGTGCAGTGATGCTCAGCTGAAGGATTACACATTAGCATAGTTGCTCTATTAACTCACACAGCACATGATGAAGAGATTTTTAATGAAACCAGTGTTGTTTATGAGGAAACAGCAGCTGGGTTTACTGTGATCTAGCTCTGAACAACTCTACATCCTTGTTTACATTCACAGTAATTACTCACGGCTAATTTTATTTATTTATATTTAATAATAAAAAAACAGTGAATCATGTTTTCTCTGTGATCTAAGCACTGGACAGAGGAGGGTTTTGTATCAAGCAGCTCCAACAAACAACAACTCAACATTTAGAGCTACTGCAAATCTGTGGGAAACACTGTATGTAGCTAGTGATGCTAACAATCGTATCTCTCATCTTATAATGCCACCACAGATGAGGTTCAAATCAGTCAGTGAGGTTCACAACATATTCATATTCAATCATTTTCTGTGTCGCAGTTTTTTTTGTGAGGAATAGTTTTATGTTTTATAAATAAATGTGCCCAAATATCAGTCTCTGAAACTGAAAACAATGCAGAATAAAGCCGAACTTCCTCAGACTCCCTCGGTTCGTTAACTTTTGTGGTTGTATAAAGTGTGTTTCTGCTGATGTTTATGTTTACTGTATCTATCTATTCATTCTTGTTTTCGATCCTAAACCTGTTGGTGTGTTACGGTTAATTACAGATGGGACGATGCTGCAGTGAAAGCTTAGCCACGACTTGATGCATTTAAAGACCGGCTCTGACTCTGGGCTGTTTGTAACTTTTGTGACGTGTCTCTAACGCCTTAAACACAGCCCTGAGTGTGTCCTGACTGTTATTTATCCAGCCTCCAACCTCCCGCTGATAAAGGCGGCCATGATGGGTGTTTATCCGAAGTGCTGACCTCTGGAGATGGTAAATATACGTCTGGTCGTGTACTGGATGTGTCAGAATTATACAGGTGTTTAAGGTTGACTGAGTATATGAATATAATGCCTCCTGGGTGTTTGTGCTGTCATGCCATTTGTATCAACAACACAGTTTGCATTAATGCTGTTTGACTGTGTTGGTGGGTCATGAACTATACATTTTATCATGGAAGCCCTGGGCTGTATAAAATCTCACCTTGTTCCGTTAGTGGCCCTTGGGCTGGACTTGACTGCTATAGATTATTTACTTTCACTTGTATTTAGTAGAACCTGTAGATTTTTCTGTGTGTAGTCCGGAGAAAAAAACAGAAGTGGCATGTCTTTAGTGGAAAAAGAACATTAGAAATACAGTCTTTTCAGAAAAACAAATGGGAAAAAATGGAATAGAACAATATGAAATCATGAATTGAAATAACTCTTGTATCTCTGTCTTAGCTTCACAATACAAAAACTCAATAGCATTAAATGATCTTCAATAAAACCCCCACCAGACTGTGTTTATAGTGTTTCTGTTGCACTCAGCCTTTTTTATCCTTCAGTCTAAAATGTATGAACCTTTTCCTTGTTGTGTGGATCCATTTAGCTCCTAAAGTCTCTGAGACATCGAGTGATCTCTGCTGACGCATGTTTCCAAACTTTAAATAGCTCACAATTATAAATTATTTAGTAACAAAATGCTATATATAGCCTTAATGCAACTCCAGAAAGTGTTCACGACTCGTCTCACTTCATCAGTTACGTTTTCACTGTTGACTCTCAGATAAAACACCAGCTGAAGGCATAAATATATTTGTCTCATATATATGTCTTATTTTGAAGATAATCTCATAAATATCATATGAAGTTAATGCAAAAATGTCCGACTACATTTGTGTGTAATACATCCGTCTGAGTCAGTGTTCAGGGTCTTTGTGTCACAGTTAATCTGTTTAATGCTTTTTTAGTATTTAAATTTACTGTAATTTTTTAAATAGTAAATTATTCTGCGATTATTTGTCAAAAATACCTCATAAAACATAGGTTATTGTTCCAGGCCTTGAGCTTATAGATAGGCAAAGGCAGGTTGAGATGAAGTTTGGTGAAATTTAAAGTTTAATATACATTTAATTTCATATTTATAGACTTTTTGACTCTTCAAGCAATCTATCATCCATTGAAGATGTTTTATTTAATACCCAAGCTTTCCAGAAACACAGATATTTGATACACCTTTGTTTGCCTGATTAATCAATGCAATATTCTGCTTGTTTTTAGAGTAACACTGATATTTCCATAGTTTAAAATAGTTACTGCCCAGTGTCAGCCTTTATCTGATGAAGCTGCAGCAGAATTAGTGTCTTTACGTTAACGGAGGATGTTAACTCTGTCCATTCTTGTCCCACACGATCAGAGAGGCCCATAACGTGTCTCAGTTACAGTTGTGTTTGTTCTGTCCTGTCCTTGGCTTTTCATAAAACTGAACTGAGCATCATTTAAAACCTTCAGATGGTTTACAGTCACATAAGGAGCTTTTATTATCACCTTATGAGACAATAATATGGTTCATTGTGTTCTTTAAAAGATCTCAAAGAACAAAGCTGGGTTATTTAAGTCTATTTCAGATCAGCTTTAGGGTTTTTATTAGTTACGAGCTTTTAGGATTAAGTCTGCAGTGTGACTTTACAAAAACACCTGTGCAGTTATTAATCTGAGCTCATAAAGGACAAGGTCTTTGGTGTAAAACAGAGTCTGCCTCGATGCTTTGTTGTGAAACTGAAGAAAATTTCCACCCTTTTAAGTAATCTTCTGGTGGGATCAGGTTCTCTCAGTTGATTGTTATTGTTAGGACACTTGGGAAAAAAAGATAAAAGATGAAAACTGCAGACATAAACACAGACTTATTACGCTGCATTTTATTTGTGAACTGGAGACCACCAAATAAAGAACCTTGTTTATCTTCAAAATATAATCTTTCTTTAAGCTTCATTTCATTTTTTGCTGTTTTATGTTTTGTCTTTTGTTTCTTATTTTCACTCAAAGTTAGATTCCCTTTCTTCAAACAACAGACTGCAGACCTGACCCCTGTCAAACCGCTCCATAGTGTTGTAGCACTCGAGACTGGTCTTGCTCTTAAGACCGGTCTTGAGTCTGTTTTGGAAAGGTCTTGGTCTTGTCATGGTCTTGAACTTCAGGACCAACTAAGACCACACCTGTGTCTTTTCTTGGGATTAAATAAAGTCTCAATAATTTTATCTTCAATGAAAAATCTTGCTCTAACTCTGTCTCCTTCACCAAACACTAACCTCCATGAGTCTGGACCTGGTCTAAGACTGGACTAACTCTGTCTCCTTCACCAAACACTAACCTCCATGAGTCTGGACCCGGTCTAAGACTGGACTAACTCTGTCTCCTTCACCAAACACTAACCTCCATGAGTCTGGACCTGGTCTAAGACTGGACTAACTCTGTCTCCTTCACCAAACACTAACCTCCATGAGTCTGGACCTGGTCTAAGACTGGACTAACTCTGTCTCCTTCACCAAACACTGACCTCCATGAGTCTGGACCTGGTCTAAGACTGGACTAACTCTGTCTCCTTCACCAAACACTGACATCCATGAGTCTGGACCTGGTCTAAGACTGGACTAACTCTGTCTCCTTCACCAAACACTGACCTCCATGAGTCTGGACCTGGTCTAAGACTGGACTAACTCTGTCTCCTTCACCAAACACTGACCTCCATGAGTCTGGACCTGGTCTAAGACTGGACTAACTCTGTCTCCTTCATTAAACACTAACCTCCATGAGTCTGGACCTGGTCTAAGACTGGACTAACTCTGTCTCCTTCACCAAACACTAACCTCCATGAGTCTGGACCTGGTCTAAGACTGGACTAACTCTGTCTCCTTCATTAAACACTAACCTCCATGAGTCTGGACCTGGTCTAAGACTGGACTAACTCTGTCTCCTTCACCAAACACTAACCTCCATGAGTCTGGACCTGGTCTAAGACTGGACTAACTCTGTCTCCTTCACCAAACACTAACCTCCATGAGTCTGGACCTGGTCTAAGACTGGACTAACTCTGTCTCCTTCACCAAACACTAACCTCCATGAGTCTGGACCTGGTCTAAGACTGGACTAACTCTGTCTCCTTCACCAAACACTAACCTCCATGAGTCTGGACCTGGTCTAAGACTGGACTAACTCTGTCTCCTTCACCAAACACTAACCTCCATGAGTCTGGACCTGGTCTAAGACTGGACTAACTCTGTCTCCTTCACCAAACACTAACCTCCATGAGTCTGGACCTGGTCTAAGACTGGACTAACTCTGTCTCCTTCACCAAACACTGACCTCCATGAGTCTGGACCCGGTCTAAGACTGGACTAACTCTGTCTCCTTCACCAAACACTGACCTCCATGAGTCTGGACCTGGTCTAAGACTGGACTAACTCTGTCTCCTTCACCAAACACTGACCTCCATGAGTCTGGACCCGGTCTAAGACTGGACTAACTCTGTCTCCTTCACCAAACACTGACATCCATGAGTCTGGACCCGGTCTAAGACTGGACTAACTCTGTCTCCTTCACCAAACACTGACATCCATGAGTCTGGACTTGGTCTAAGACTGGACTAACTCTGTCTCCTTCACCAAACACTAACCTCCATGAGTCTGGACCTGGTCTAAGACTGGACTAACTCTGTCTCCTTCACCAAACACTAACCTCCATGAGTCTGGACCTGGTCTAAGACTGGACTAACTCTGTCTCCTTCACCAAACACTGACCTCCATGAGTCTGGACTTGGTCTAAGACTGGACTAACTCTGTCTCCTTCACCAAACACTAACCTCCATGAGTCTGGACCTGGTCTAAGACTGGACTAACTCTGTCTCCTTCACCAAACACTAACCTCCATGAGTCTGGACCTGGTCTAAGACTGGACTAACTCTGTCTCCTTCACCAAACACTAACCTCCATGAGTCTGGACCTGGTCTAAGACTGGACTTGGACCCTTGTATCTATTACAGTGTATCATGCACTGGTCCTGGTCCTAGACTTTCAGCACTGTTCATTAAAAAGTCCATTAAATGACAGACAATACCTTTCATGACTAAGCACTGAACTGTTTGGCATCTATTAATATCATTTGGTCTGTGTCTTGTTCTAATATAAGTGTAGGAGGTATTCTCTCTGTAAACACTGCGTCTTTAGCCTGTCTTACCAGGATACAACCCAGTTTTAAATGACAGATAATAATTTAACGACGAGTGGGGCCTGTCCCTGGAGTTTATGATGTGTAATGCTGTATGTAATGTATACTTCTTTGGTTTAAACCGGGTCATACCATTGAATATACTCTTCCAACGTCCACATTTCCTGCCTCTACATTACACTAAATGTCAAAGCACTAAAACAGACAGACGAGTGGTTTATAAAAATCCTTATTACTTTGTTAAATATTTGGTTCTCGTTCGGGCAGGATCCGACTTGACGTGTGGTATGTGCCCAGACTATTTCTGTTTTGTAATCATTCGGGACAGAGATATTCAAACTGTCCCCAGCTCCCACACTGAGACATCCTATCCACCGTAATGTGAGCGCGGCCATTTATTTCAGAGGTTAAGAGCGCGAGATCCGGCTGTTTATATTGAGCCGTGTGAATGTCCGACTCGAACTATGTCCCGCTCGTTCAAGACGCGCCTCGGACCGGCCGCAGCTCATAAACGAGTTAACAAAAAAAAAACTCTTAAAGAACCACTGTGAGCGTCTGGATATGACTCTTAAGCAGGTGCATAGTAACTTTAGGTGGTTTTTAACGGCTCACTCGTGTTACTGGAGCTGGATACAGTCAGACTTGGATTACACTCTTGTTGAGACTAAATGCATCATCTATGATTCATCACTGCTGACTCTCTCCATCTGAGAGAACTAATGTGAATGTGGGTTTATTCATGCAACCTGGAAGCTTTAAACAGTGTTTTTTTTATGCATATGGGAAAAGAAATGTTTAATCATCTAATATCGGAATTATTTGTGACGTAATCTAGGCTTTGTTATCAAGGATTTTAATAGATGAGAGTTTTCAGTCCTGAACAGAAGCTTTGCCAATCACAGCTCTCTTCTGGACAAAGGAGCGCTCCCATTGGTCAACACTGATGTCAATAAGGAAGTAATGGCTGCCGATAAAACAGAGAAAGTGTATTTTCAGCCCTGAATATGTCTTCTTACAGCAAAACAAGGCAAAAAAAAAGGAAGTAAAAACATAAACAGAGAAAAGCGAGGTGAAATTCGGACAAATGTTTACAATTTAATCGTGTAATGTTTAACGAGGCGGAGATAGTTATTATTCTGACACTAAAGTTGGAGTTAAAAGTTTGGTTTCTTTTGCTCTAATGTATTAGTATTTTGTGGAGGAAAAAAAAAAAAGAAACAGTTAGTTAAAGTCCACCCTTAACCTTTCATAAACAATATCCATTAAAAAAATGACACAGAACCAATTCACAAACGCAAAATAGACATTGAGACTATTAGACACAGACTATTAGAGCTTACCTTAAACTTTATGGTTTATGGTTAATTTGACACAATGACACAGTTATTGCTCGTTGCTTGTTTCACATTGCTTCATTTTTCTTTAATTCAGTTTTTTCTTTGTCCTGCTGTATTTCTGTTTAAGCAGATATAGCTAGTTCTGCAGAATCACTTTCCCAATGAGATTTTCTGCTGTAATTTATTCAATGTTTACAATTGAGACCCCCTTCTATGAGAGCATATGATTGGCCATAGACACACGAAGGCAACACTTGTGTATAATAAACATTCACAGACAGATGAAGTTAGTTTTAGGCTCTATTATCGTCACCTCGCGTCCGCTGCCCACCTCTCAGCTGTCGGTGTTGTTGTGGTGACCGTCAGGGCTGAGTCCCGGAGGCGTGGGGCAGGCCTGACCACAGCTGAGTCACTCTCGTGTCTCTGTGGGGCATCAGGGGCAGATGTGAGTGAATGAGACAGAGAGCAGAGAGGCTGTGGATTAGCTCAGTGAGAAGTGGAGCCAGTCATAAAAAATGCAAACGAAGCCACCCTTGAATTAATTTGGACAGACATTTAAGCGGCAGGTGTGAATATTCTGTGATATATCTGTGGTATTTTCTCAGAATTCAAGTGGAGCACTGTTTTAAAACCTTACTTACAATAAATGGGCCGGTAACTACTAGTTTGCCATTGTTTATCCAGTAAAAGTGGACACAGTTTTATTACTTCCTGTTCCTGCAACATCTTGAAGGTTTAGGTCATGTCTGAACTGTTCTCTTTTTTCTCTCCATGTTTCTTTAAAGTAAATTCATCCTCCGTCAGGTTTATTTATAGCTGTGACTGGTTTCTTGTCAATGTCCTACAATTTTCTTTTCAAATATTAAATAAACACATATATTCACATTATTACAAAAACGTGCCATTTCCCATGATGTTGTTACAATAATTTAATGCACCACAATATCTGGATACCCCTTTTGACACGATCAAAGTCTAAATAAAGTAAAGAGAAATGCAAGGCTCTGGACTAGGGCTGCACAATTTATCACAAATTTATCTTTATCACAATATTATTAATTGCAATATTTGTATCACTCTATTACTCTTCCATTTTATAGATTTTACTTTTTTGTGTCATAATTATCCAAGATTGTCCAAACAAAGCTTTAAATCAAACTGTGGTGCGTCTAAATGAAAAAGTCCTGGTTAAGACCTGGGCCATTCCTACATTTAGTCCTTGTTAATACCTGTTTATATCTTGTTGAATAAGTGCAGAGGCATATGTCTCGACTGCGCCTTAGTGAATATGTTTGTACATTAACTCTGGGCTAAATAAAGCAGGCCTAAAGTGGGTATTGGGCCTCGAGTTTAGGTCAAAGGCAACGTGAAACTGTGCAGGCTCCAGCCTCATAGCAGCCGCTGGATGTGTGCTTTTGGCTGAATGTTTAATGAGAGGATGAAATGTTTGTGTTTTCTGAGGTTCAACACGAGGCCAGTGAGATTTACTGTAGGACATCTCTAACTGTGGATTATTACACAGATATATAGAGTGTAAGTAGGTTATTCTACATTCAGGTAATGACAGGGCCATTCAGGGGCTAAAAAACAAGTACTTGCTCATACTATACTTTTATTTTTCAGTTTTAATGAGTGTAAAAAAAGTATCAGGCACCTAAATAAGTTTGTGTCTGATCTGGCTCCAGCACAAATGAACCACTGTAACGTAATTGTAGCAAAAAAAAGGGATGTTTTTTATCAAGGTGCCCATCTAAACTAATAAAAAGGTAACGTCATAATTGTGTACAAACCCCTGAATGTCTTGGTTTAACAAAGAGACAATTAAATGCACCTTAAATGATGTTAAAGTTTTCTTCTGTGTGTTTTCAGAAGCCGGACTCTCTGGAGGACTCGATCCAGACGCTGCTGTCGGCGCTGTATCCTCCGTTTGAGTCCACCGCTCCGACTCTGCTCAGCCAGCTCTTCGCTCTCATCGAGGGTCGTTACCGCGGCGACGCCCTCCGCTGCCTCCTGGACTTCCTGGTCCCGGCCAAACACATCTTGGACTCGGTGCAGCAGGCGGCCTGCGTGAGTACCGCTGTCTGTGAACAGTCTTTATGGAGGGAAGAAAAGTACTATTTATTTATTTATTTATTTATTTATATTAACTACTTATTAATAAAAAGGCTTTAGAGAAATTAAGTATTGACTTATGTTGTAAATATTGGGCAGGTGAGACTGAAGTTCATCTGGACTCCTCATGGACGTCTGATTAAAGATCCAATTTAAAACTAGCCCTAACTAATGTAATGTTATACAAATGCATTTTCGATCCAAAAAGAAGGTTATTCTTACAAAAACACCAACGAGGACAAAACTATACTGAAGTGCTGCTAAACATTTTGATTAGTTTCTGAAATTTCTGAGAAAATAAATGATTGAATTGATTAGGATGAGGAAAAGGTTGGAAATATTCAGTCTGTCATGGGCAATTAGGAAGTATTTAGAGCAGGATTTCTTCCTAGCATTATAAAAAGTTTGTGTTAGATAAATATCCACTAGATTAATTTGATTTTCATAAGTGCTTTCTGTCTTTGTCCCGTTCAGTCCCAGTATCCAGACGGGCTGTTCCTTTACGAGGGCTGGCCGCTGTGTTTACGAGACCGGGTTGTGATCCACCTCGCTCCCCTCGACCCTCGGCGCCTCCGTCCCGGCGACTTCTACCTCCAGGTGGCGCCTTTCTGTGACCAATCAGCTCGCATCGTGGTCTGCAGCCTTTTGGAAGAGGAGGGTCTCCGGGAGGAAGTGTTAATCGAGGAGACGCCCATCCCGGAGACGTCTTACCCCTGTATCTTCAGCCTCGAGTGGCTGACGGAGGTCAACCACGACCGTAATGGGACGCCTCTGAGTCAGTGTCTTCTCTCCACAGAGCAGGGCGTGGTGAGGCTGCCATGGGAACGCGTGGCCGTACCTGAATTTGTGGACGACCCTCGGTGCGACGGGAGTATTATGGCCACTGCCCCTCCTTCATTTACACCACCTTCTCATCCTAATTTTCCTGAAACAACTTCCTCTTCTTCCAGTCAGCCACTTCCTGTTTCTGCAGCACAACAGCATCCTCTGACAAATCAAAACTCAGCGTTTTCTGTGCAGACGAGGATATGTCCCGCGAAACACGGCATCGCTGTGTCGCTCTGTTTGGTTAAAGACAGTGACCCTGAAGCTAAACCTATCGGCTGGGTGTCTCCGAACACTTGGGACAGTAGAGATAGTAAAGAGATAAAAACTCAAAGCGGCGGTAGTGATATGAATATTGTTACGAACAGCAGTGGAGACCAAATTAACACCATCCCAGAAGGGGAATACATCGACATAATGCAGGCAACAATGCTTTTTGGCAGATCTCAGTCGTCGGATGAGCTGAAGGATCAACAATTCAAAGGCCAACAGTTCAACCAAATGCAGAAATTCCCACAAATCCAAACATCCCATCCACAAATAGAGCCTTACATGCAAACACAAGGACAGTCAGCCCCGTACACGTCCCCTCAGTTACCTCCAAGACCACATCCTCGCAGCCCTCCGATCTTAAAAATGTCCACTAACACAGGATCTGCTGCTGCTAATCACCATTCCCGCTTAGATTCCCCGAACCCCTCCTTGTCTCCGCTCCGTCGGGTTTTCGGAGAAGCCTTGTACACCGTGTATGCAGCGGAAACAAGGACTGAAGGTTTCCAAAGCTCAGGAGCTGCGGTGTCGATACAGAGACTCGTACCAGGCCGCCATCCAGAATCCCGTTAAATTCACTCAGGACAAAACAAGAGCCGCCATGTGTCCCGTTTTAGAAGAGGACTGCGACTCGGTGCAGGGAGAGAACAATAACAGGCCAATAAAAACGGATACAAGAGGTCTGTGGGGCAGTTCTCAAGGATTGTGGATGCAAGCAGCTATTTGTGAGGAGTCAGGGGAGAAAAACACTGTTACCTTTTGGAAAGCAGGAGATAATGTCCCATGTGTGGATTATAGAGGCACAGAGAAGGAGCAAATGAGTGAACGGACCACTGTGACATTAAGGGAACCAAGAGACACCAGGACTAACATGAACGGGACAAGAGTAAATGCCACAAATATAGCACAACATTATGGATATTGTCCGAATGAAACTTCAGGGATAAATGCTAATTATTGTGAGCAGCTGCAGAATCGAGCCAACTCCTTCAGAGCCGGTTCGAATGTGTACTTCCCGCCGAGCAGGAGGGGGTCCGCTCAGTCCGACGGGAGGTGCTCGTCTCTGTCCACAGCCGTCGTGGACACGTCGGAGAAGTGCGACGTAGTGATCGTGGACGGACAGAGGGTTCGGAGGAAAGAAAACGCGGACTCGAGTGTGGAGGTCCCACAGCTGCACGTGGTCAAGTGTAAGAACAGCACGGCTTTTGGACTGGTTTCACCCAAGATCCTCAGGAGGAAGCTAACCGTCCCAGGTAAAGACTCGACATTCATTATAAACTAAAGAAAATCAGTCGTAAAATAAATGTCATATCACACTTTTCCTTATGCCAAGATCACGATTTCCAATTAATCACAATTTATGTTAATCTTATTAATCGTATTATTGTCTGTATTGCCTTAAACTACTTCTATGTTCTACTGCAACTAAAAAAATATAACTACAGCACTATTTTTGCATTATTGCTTGCTTTTGTATGGACTCTAATGTAAAAAGATAACTCAGATGTGTTACCCCAAAGACATTACATAAGTTTAAGTGAGGATCTAATAGACAATAACAATATAACTTCAATTCAAAACTTATCTTAACTAAAAACCCATTGTTTGTAAACAGCAATAAACTCAATATTCATGATTGTGTTTTTATAAATTATTAATTATATTAATTATAATTACAAACCTACTCGGCTAAATATGAGGAGAAAGTGTGCATTAATTATAATTTACTGATGATGTTAGTGATAATAAATTGAGGTCATGAAAAATGTTTCTGCTGTTTCTAATTGAATTGTCCCAAACTTCTGCAGATGCTGCTCAGACGGGACCCAGTAACAGTCTTCAGATGGGACCCAGTAACAGTCTTCAGATGGGACCCAGTAACAGTCTTCAGACGGGACCCAGTAACAGTCTTCAGACGGGACCCAGTAACAGTCTTCAGATGGGACCCAGTAGCAGTCTTCAGACGGGACCCAGTAGCAGTCTTCAGGCAGAGAACCAGCCTCCAGCCTCGACGCAGAAGAGTCCTCCACCGTTCGCTGCTCGGCCCAGACCCGACCACCTCCCGCTGGGCTCGGCCGACCCCAGGGCTCACCCCCTCGTCCAGGGAGTCGCATCTCTCACAGGTCACATCCACTCGGCACCACAGGCCTTTGGGACAGATCTACTTTTATATTTTCTACTACAGTCTATATTCACAAAGCTATTTAGTGAATATTCCGGCACGGGCCACGCAAAAACATAAAGAGAGAAAAAAGAATCAAAATGAATTGGACAATGCACTGATGAATCAATCTCACACTGAACATGTCACTGTCTATAAACAAAGCCACTAGAAATAGGTCTGATGAAACATAAATGTGCATAAATGTACAGCACTACTACAGCATTTCTACACAATACACCCTTAACATTTCGAAAAATGAAGGAGCAAAATAACCTAATAAATAAGAAATAATTACAGAAGAGCGTTAAAATATCCTAGAACATAGCACTGATGGATTTATTCTCTTCTTGAGTGATTTTTCATTTCATTTCTTTCTATAACTCTTTCAGGAGGCAGAGACAAATCGGGGAGGGCTATAATTGAGGTCTATGGAGGGCATCAGGGCTGGAGAGGAGCTGTGACGAGCCACGATCTGTTCAAAGTGCTGCTCTACTTCTTCTCCATCACCAGGTACAGACTCTTTACGTGACCCTGAACACAACACGGCCCACATCTGCTTCATACTCTTTCATAGAAAGAGAGAGCAAAAGACTTTAAATCATTATTGTTACTGGATGGATACGTTTTAAGTAACATTATCTCTTCACTCAATCTTTTTCCAGAAGAGAAATCCGAGAAGCTGGCCTGACTGTGATTTTTGACGCGAGGAAGTCGAGCCCTCAGCCGCAGTTGTACAAAGCCCTGATGTCTCTTGAGGTGAGAAGCACAAAACATGAGTTATAGTTTTTTTAGCGTATTTCCAAACACCGCGGCTCACTGCAGCAAACACACAATACATCCTCCCTAAAGGCTGAGTGTTGCATAATGAATCTGCTGCACAGTTTATTCATGAAGTGCTAATCCTCTGCAGGAGCTGACTCCCAAATCAGTGAACAGTCTGGTGCTGCTGGTCGACAAAGACAACAGGCCTCGTCCAGAGAGGTGTCCCGGGATTCAGGTCGGATTAGGCACTCATTTGCACACACTGTATATGAAAGCTTTCTCTCTGTTGGTGTTTATACTAAGGCTTATAGAGATATTTAGACCTCTTTTATTTGCAAATTGTGGTAAATGAACATCACAAATATAAAATAGTCTGGGGCTTTAAGATTAAAAGCAACGTAAAGTCTTGAAAGTGTTTTTTTGTGATTTAGATTTAGAGAAAGACGTTCTACTGAAACCAAATAAGTCAAGTAAAGTATATTTTGGGAAGTCTGGGAGGACAGTGGGAGAGTGTGGAGTTTAAATATCCTAAATAATCAATAATAAGCTGTGGATCCTAAATTTAAACAAATTGAAGCATAAAATCTAGTATCCAAAGGTCATTTAGAGCAGCTTAAAGTGAGGGAGCAGTCTTATTTATACTTACATTATTACAAAATAGAGACACTTGAAGGAAATTCTAAGGAAATGTTGTGAAACTGATCTAGATGAGGTCTTTCAAATGAAAAAAGGTTTATTTTTTTGAAAGAAACCTCAACAAAGAGTATGTTTATCTACAGCTGCAGACAAGAGGCTGTAGAAGGAGGGGAGCATTTTCTAACAGGGGCTTTTAATGATTATGTGGTGTTTGTGCTGAGACAGACCTGGGTATTTAACGACCTGGGGTCCACATCAGGCCCTTGACCCCTCAGGAGGCTTGGGATAAAAAAAAGGAATTATCCAGAGTGTATACCATGCACATGAACCTTGGGGGAAATAATTGCCCTCTGTTATCCGCTTGTTTCCTTTACCTGACCGAGTAATGACCCGTTTGTCCTCAGACTGAAATCCTGACCTCGATGAAGGCCTTGTTGAAGCAGGTGGACGGGGGTCAGCTCAGTCCACAGCTCGACGGGACACTGCCCCACGGCCGCTGCGACTGGATGGAGCTGCACCAGGTCCGAGCGCCGCCTTTTCTCTGAAATACTGAAGCGACCGGCGCCTCTGCTCACGTCCATGTGTTTGATTCTGCAGAAACTGTTCCCGTTCGTGTGTGATCTTCACGAGGCGTTGGGCCTGTTGCTCCGAGCCGTCGGTAAACTCGAGGAGCCTCAGAGGACCGACACTGTTCAGGTATTTCAACCGTCCCGAGAAGGGCTTCTACAAAACAACACTTACTAAATCACAGCTGAGTCTTTTGTTTATTTCTTCTTCTTTGGTTTAGATTGTGCAGCAGTGCATTGTGGACCAGCGGACCCTGATGAGGGACGTCCTGGAGGACAGCAGATTGGTGGGTTTGCAGAGAGATGGCGGGTCTGTGCTGGCCAGGCTCAGGAAGGAGAGTGACCTCAGATATCCTCAGTGTGAGGACTTCAGGTAAACACCCAGAGGCTCTGTGTCACCTGTGCTCACTGAAGTTAAAAATAAACCTCTGGAGTCAGCACTGAGCGTCACATCAGTGTTTTATCTCCGTCAAGTCTCAGATAAACACAGGGAAGATGTGTTTACGTGATGTGTGTCGCCTAAACAAACCACTACAGTACAGTCTTTAATCACTGTGGAGACCAGTATCCACAACACTAACACGCGCTTTTAAAATACTTTTAGATCAGTGAGAAAAGCAGTGGCCTGTGAGGTAATGTAAGTAATTAATTGTGTGGTGAATGACAGGGAATGTAAGTTTTATTGTCAATTTCAAGACATACAGATGAATTTCTCTCTACAGGACAGAAATAAAAAAGAATAAAAAGAGACTGATAGAAAAATAGAAATCAAAAAAGTACAAAAAAGTATTGGCAGTTCAATTTAAGGAAGCAACATGTACAAAAATGACAGTAGTGCTAATGGTAATGCACTGTAACTGTAGTTATGTGTCCAAGTGAACTCAAAACTTACAAATATTACAAAGATGTGGTCATGATTATTGACACTAAATGAGACAAATGCTGCTCCAAACTCACATGGGACCTAACCCTCTCAATAGATTCCCTGAATATTTGTGTGTTTATGTTGAAAATGATGAGAGGCCTTGAGGTGCAGAATCAAACAAGACACACTTTGTCTTAAAAAATGGTTATCCTTTCCCATTTTTTGTCAAGAAACCATCAAAATAAGGCTGTTACTTTATTGATTTTCAGTCTTCATGTTAAAAGTTTAATATATAATTGAACTGAATGTGAAGTCCCCATATTCCTCTTCCTTGTCGTGCAGTGATGCTGTGGACTCTGTGGCCAGTCTTTATAACCAGGTGGAGGAGCAGGTCCACGTCCTGGTGCAGAGGTCCAACATGTCTCTGGAGCATCTCCAATATTTGATCCAACTCAGAGAAATCCAGGGGCACTTCTCACAGGTAATGATCCACAAACTATTGGACAGAGGATGATTTAAAGCAATAGTTCAGCTTTTTGTGAGATTACATCGGGAGCGGTCTCTTTTTCCCTATAGCAGGTAATAGACCACATACTCCCAGTTTGGAGAAGTAGACAGGAGCAATCACATGACCTTTGTGCTTTGTTTGTTTGCATTTACAGCATTACGTGGTGTTGCCTTTGTGTTCCCGCTCCTGTCTGCTTCTCCAAACTGTGAGAGTGCCAATAACTACTGCAGGGAATAAATTAGCTCCAAAAGACTCTTATTGAACAACATTCACAAAATACTGAACTGTACAGTAAACTAATCTTAAAATCTGTCTGTTTCATTTTATTTTTATGCAGACTACCTTTTGCTTTTTGCTCATTTAAACTTTTAAAGTCTTAAGTCTTTTCTGTAACGCTGTTGTTTTGTTCTGCTCTTTTATTTTTCCATTTCTTCGTGTCCTAAACTGCTCTGCCCTGTCTCTCAGATGCAGCAGTGGTTCGATGAAGAGGGAGAGCGCCACCTGCTGGAGGCGGAGTCAGTGGACGACTCTGGAGAACGGATGGAGCAGATCCTCAACAGCTTCACTGGTTTTCTTATCGAAGCCAATGTAAATCTGATGTTTCCTGTGACTATCTCTGCGTCCTGTGCTTGTTTTTTAAGTGTCCCTCTCGTCCAGGACCGGAGACACCACGCCATGACCCTGGTGTCGGAGGCAGAGCGGCTGCAGCAGAGCGGGACGTCCTATCCAGAGACGGAGAGACTCAGAGGGTTCATGGACAGTTTTAAGTCTGGTCTGGATGACTTCTTGTGCAGAGCAGAGGCGTGTGGCCGAGAGCTGCAGACCATGGTGGGCGTCTGTGACTTCTGTGATCAGGTCAGCTTTGTTACCTTTACCTTTATTAATGTTTTAAGCATATTTTAAAATTTGTATTGTATAAAATACTTTTAATTAACAGTTACCAGAGATCATAAATATAGAAACAATGATTTCACTGGAGTGATAGTACGGGTTGGGTCAGTATAAGTTTCCAAAAGCGTACCGTACTACTTTGGGAACCTTTTTGGCCTTTAGTTCAATTAAAATGGACTCACTATTTAATTTCAAAAGTTCTTCTTGTGTTTAATGCAACGTATAAAATAAATGAGATGTTTTAATTGACAATACAAGAGCCATGCAATCCTGGCTTTATCTAAAAGCTAGCTTGGAACCAAAGGCCAGAAGGTTACCAAGTTAGTACAGTGGGCTTTTTAGGGGATGCTTCAGACCCTTTTAGGCAATAGACCCTTACCTGTACTCCTCCTGGCTCCAGTCTGATGTTAATTACCTGAGACCGCCCCAAAGACCTCCTCTAAGATCATGAAATGTGAAAGAGAGACACTTCAGTAAAACTCCTATCTTCAAACAGGCCACAGCTCTTGCCACTGAGTGCATGGACTACCTGGACCGGAGCCATTCAAAGACACCCACCAACCTGGACCAACCTCGAGACCAAACCCCCGTCCCGGACAATGACGCCGCTCAGGCCCCCAGTCCCCTGTCCCAGCCTGGTGTCCCCACAGCAGACGCCTCACAGCGTCCGGACACCGAGCTCTCCGTCCTGCAGAGCTTCCTGGACAGGTTCGATCAGTTCGGGACAGAGCGGTTCCAGGAGGTGAAGGCCCAGGCGGGGACTCTGCGCGGGTCGCGGGGCATGAGGGTCTGGAACGTGGCCTGGCTGCGGTGCCAAGAGGCGCGGCAGCAGCTGGAGGAGCGCATCCAGGAGCGGACACTGCCCCGGGCCGACAGCTGCTGTGAGCACCACTACATCGACGTGGTCAGCGCTAACCTCCAGACGGTCACCTCCGGAGGTCACACTCTAGTGGTCCAGTCCACACCGGGGCCGGGCCATCCCCAGTGGGACGGCATAGTGTCTGGAGCGGTGGATTTAGGAAACACGCGTCCCATGTTCACGGAGAACAGCCACAACCCCTCAGCTGTTAAACCTGAGGAACACAGAGGACAGGGCTCAGACGTCCCGCCACAGTCGCCTCGAAGGTAACATTTTACTTGTTTTTAATTCCCTTCCAAAGAATGACCAGTAAAACAATATCACAGACAAAATAATAACTAAAAAAAACCAAACACACATGACAGGTGACACCAATTACTATAACAGTACCTCTTTATTATTTATTATCCTTTCACCCCACACTTGCTGGGATGGGATCCAGCCCCTGTAAAGGATGAGTGGTAGGAAATGCAGATATAAATGAATATTATGTTCAACTTGTGTCATTTAACTCCGTCCCAAGACTTGTTTCCACTGAAAATACAAAGAGGACTGAAGTCTGCTGCATTAACAGTGATGTCCCACAAGTGCATCAAAAGTGTTTCTAAATATAATCAGTAAACATTCAACTGTTTCTGGTTTATTCCCAACATTATGAACATTAAATACACAAAGCTCCACCAATTCCCTACATTTAAGAAACTCACTGTTTATTGTCACAAGTTATGCCTGTGTTTAATCCATGTTTTAATTCACAAAATCAAACATTTATCCAAACATTTAACAGGTTTTCTCTCAAAATATTAATGTTTGTCACAAGAACAAGAAACACTTCATTTGAAAAAACATTAAGGCTTTATATTTTGTTTATGTTGTGCTTCCTGTTTTAACCAGAGTAAAGAATTTGGCAATAAAAACGTACCCGACCTGTACTGTCCTGCTCCAGTGGAAACAGCCCTTACCTGTCCATGTTTTCTGCAGACTTCAGAATAATTTAATTGTGAACAGGTTTAATGTGTGTTGACTGGTTTGTGTTGGCGTCAGGTCGGTGAAGAAGTCCGACAGAGAGTCCAGACGGAGGCAGGCGGCCCGAGCGAGGAGCGAGAGGGACGCGGCGGCCCTGTCCCAGTCCCACACGGTCGGCTGTCAGTGGTTCCCCTGGGGTCGAGCTCTGGGGGCGCGGTCCGCGAGTCAGGACTCGTGCAGCGCCGCGGCGGCCACGGCGGGCTCCTCCTCTCCCCCGGATCGGACGGCCCGGTGCCCCTCGTCCTGCTCCCACCGCGGTCAGCCGTCCTGCCGCATCCTCCACGAAGCTCAGAAGTTTCAGATTTCACGTCACGGGAGTTTCTGCTCAGAGGGGTCCTGTCTGAGCGAGCGAGGGGCGGCGGGAGGGACCGGGGCGCTGTCCTGCAAACACTCGAGTCTCCCGATGAACAGATACGACGAGGGGCTCTGTCCGCCCGAAAACACCAGCAACTCCCTGTAAGTTTACTTCTAACGACCAGTCCAGACTCATGCAACTCACTTTTAGAGTCTTATTGAGGTCTTTTCTGTCTCTAAGCTCACAGTGAAGGACGAAAGGTATTGTTTTCTCTTTTTTCCTTTATTACAGACACAAAAGCACAACAGAAATGTAATTTGGTCCATATTGAACAGTGACAAAACCATCAAATATAATCTGGTTAGTCTTGTTTTCCAGATTAGAACAATAACTTTCATCGGATACCTTCATAATTACAGTCACATGGTTTAAGAGCACAGCCTTTAAAAGAATAGTTCAGTATGTTTTTTTTAAAGAACTAGATATATTAGCAGTACATTCATTTTGGGAGTCATCAAGTTCTGTTCACAAAATGTTTACAAAATAGTTTGGAGGCTAATCTTTCTTGCATTTTGTCACATTTAGAGGTTGATTTGTTTTTATATTTTTCTTAGACTTTACTTCAGAGTCTCTTGGCAAATAAATCTGGAGCTATACCGTTTTAACTGTTTTTTAATTGTATTTTTTACCTCTGGACAATAAAAATCTTGACTGAGTATATTTAAAAAAGCAATGACATAGCCTTGACGCATTTTACATCATAAAAATCCAAAGACTAGATGTTGAACTTTGAGTTTTCCTGTCGTTTTCCAGACGTCTGCAGCGAGTCCTGGAGGAGCTGCTTTACACGGAGCGGGACTACGTTCGATCGCTGGGGTACATCCTCACTCACTACCTCCCCCTGCTGGACCGACCCGACGTCCCCCAGGACCTGCGCGGAAAGAGGGGCATCATTTTCGGAAACCTGGAAAAGCTCTATGACTTCCACAGCAACTACTTCCTCCCAGAGCTGGAGTCCTGTCAGGGCGAACCCGCTCTGGTGGCCCGCTGCTTCCTCAGACACGTTAGTCTTTATAATAACTTTGATTTAGGAGGATTTAATGTAATGTAGATTTATTTTGTGTGGACCATTCTCAGTGACATGACGCTGCCATCTTGGTTTGGCAAAAAGACAGTAGAGTAGTGTTTAACAAAGTCTGTAACTATCAATATTCAAAGCACTAACACTGATTTATTTCACTTAAATCACTGAGAAACAAATACATGATGTGGTTAAGCCTGTTATATTTCATTTTCTGTGTGTAATTAACTAAAATTGCAGACACATACTCTCTCAGATTAAAAGTCTTTTCAGTCGGAACATTTTTTTATTTTTGGCAACAGGTTTTAGATGGATTTGAATGGGTTTAAGTTTGATTATTGCAGGTTTTAAATAGATTTGAATAGGTTTTAGATGGATTTGAAAAGATTTTATTTGGATTTTAAGTGTTAAATGGAGTTGATTTTTGCTACAAAGATAAATAAAACCTGTTCGAATCCATCTAAAACCTGTTCGAATCCATCTAAAACCTGTTCGAATGCAGCTAAATCCTGGTAAAATCCATCGAAAACCTGTTCAACTCCATCTAAATCCTGTTCAAATCCAAGTAAAACCAGTTTCCATAAAAGGAAGAGGAAATGAATGTTACAGATAACTTTTTAAGACTCAAATGAAGATGAAAGCTTCCAAATATCACCATCTTCGGACCCTGAAAGGATTCTTACTAACTATTGTGGCCCCTCACCACTTTATTCTTTACATTATGAGCGAATATCTAGTTTAAACTAAGCTTTCACCTTAAGCGTCCTTAATAAAAGACTGTTACTGTCCACTATCTTCACCTCACTTTGTCTCTTTCTTCTCCAGAGTGACAGCTTCGGTCTGTACGCTCTCTACAGCAAGAATAAACCAAAGTCAGACGTTTTAATCCTTCACAGACGTCACGACATTTTCAAGGTCAGTTTTATGCAACTATCCTAAAACACTTTACTTCCTGTTTCAACATAAGACCTCCTTCTTCAGAGCTTTCTCCTGAAGTCGTAAAAGTCTAGGCTACTGAGCTACTTACACCTTTTGTAGAAGTTGCACAAACATTAAAATACCCCACTAGCTTTATTACATTTATTAATACGGTGGCTCATGTGGAACACTTTAATCAAAGCAGGTCTTTTTTGGACGGATGTGATCTTTAGCCCCAAAATCCAAGAGACGGGTGGAAGGAAACTGTCCTCTTTCACTTCAGTTATTCCTTTATTTGTTCCTCATTCTAACTATTTGTACATAGACACATTAAATACGAAAACACCTGTTTAGGACTTGTTTACATTAGTCTTTTAACATCCTTTTCACTTTTTTAGTACATGGCTTTTTAATTGTTATTGTTTTGAATTATTTTGTTTGTGTATGTTTTACTTGCTGCTTATTTTCCTTTTGTTTAGCACTTTGGCCTCTTAATGTGCTTCATAAATAAAGACTGATTTGACATTTGGTATTGATTGTGGAGCTGAGCTATTACCAGAGAGGTCCTGACTGATCTGTGTTTGTTCTCCGATCTCAGAAGAAGCAGCAGGAGCTCGGGGACCTGATGGACCTGTCCTCGTACCTGCTGCGGCCCATTCAGAGGATCAGTAAGTACAGCCTCCTCCTGCAGGACCTGCTCTCTCTGGTCGGCTCGTATCGGCCCAGAGACCGGGACTCTCTGAGCGGGCCGGGCCTGTACGGCTCCGACTGCACCGGCGCTGACAGGGAGCGGGCTGAGATCCAGGAGGCCGCTGACCTGGTGCGATTTCAGATGAGACACGGCAACGACCTGCTCACAATGGACGCCATCAGGGACTGTGACGTAAGAACAAGCTTTCTGTTGTTTTATCATGAGCAGAAATGCATTATTTTAGCCCAGAGGTGTCAAACTCAAAGAGGTGAGGGGCCGCAATAGTTAATAATTTCATTTGAGTCTTACAAAAGTTGTCTATAACATTTATTTCCTCCTTTTAAAACACGTTTTGTCAGATTTTAACAGGTTTTAACTGGTTTTGAACAAGTTTTAATTAGATTTGAACAGGTTTTAGTTGGATTTGAACATGTTTTAATTTAATTTTAACAGGTTTTAGTCATATTTTAACAGGTTTTAGTTGGATTTGAACATGTTTTAATTTAATTTTAACAGGTTTTAGTCATATTTAACAGGTTTTAGTTGGATTTGAACATGTTTTAATTGAATTTTAACAGGTTTTAGTCATATTTAACAGGTTTTAGTTGGATTTCAACATGTTTTAATTGAATTTTAACAGGTTTTAGTCATATTTAACAGGTTTTAGTTGGATTTGAACATGTTTTAATTTGATTTGAACAGGTTTTAGTCATATTTAACAGGTTTTAGTTGGATTTGAACATGTTTTAATTTGATTTGAACAGGTTTTAGTCATATTTAACAGGTTTTAGTTGGATTTGAACATGTTTTAATTTAATTTGAACAGGTTTTAGTCATATTTAACAGGTTTTAGTTGGATTTGAACATGTTTTAATTTAATTTTAACAGGTTTTAGTCATATTTAACAGGTTTTAGTTGGATTTGAACATGTTTTAATTTAATTTTAACAGGTTTTAGTCATATTTAACAGGTTTTAGTTGGATTTCAACAGGTTTTTTATTGGATTTGAACAGCTTTAAGATGGATTTGGAACAGGCTTTAATTGCTTTTGAACAGGTTTTAGTTGGGTTTTTAGTTGAATTTGTTAAAATCCATTTAAAACCCAGTACCAAAAATATCACCTTCTAAATGTATTGGAGGGACACACTAGTCTGTCCAGTGTGTATTATATTCAGATTCATGCACCGCTGGAAATAATATAGTCTGCAGCTGTTTCCTTAACGACTAATGTTGGTCTATTTTAGTTAAAAACGTTAGGGTCCTGCCTCCTATTGTTTAACGTTCGACTCGACACTGTGTAAAATCAATGATCCATTTAAAATCCTTGCTTTATAAGAGACAAGACCTCAGTTAACATTAAATGTGTTGCAGGTGAATTTAAAAGAACAAGGCCAGCTGATCCGTCAGGACGAGTTCACAGTCATCTTCAGGAAGAAAAAATGTGTCCGTCGCATTTTCCTTTTCGAAGACCTCATCCTCTTCAGCAAAACCAAGAAAACGGAGATTGGAAATGACGTCTATGTCTACAAGCAGTCGTTCAAGGTCTCGCACACTCTTTGACGAATGTAGAAGTAGAGATTATGTTCAATAAAGTTAGACCTCTTTGTTTTCATTTTCCAGACGAGTGACATCGGTATGACCCATAACTCCTCCGTCAGCGGCCTGTGCTTCGAGATTTGGTTTCGTCGGAGGAAGAGCGAGGACACCTACACTCTGAGGCGGCCAGTTTAGAGCTGAAAAAGCCTGGACCACGGACCTGGAGCGGATCCTGTGGGACCAGGCCGCTCACAGCAGAGGTACAAAAGGAAATGTAAATGTATAAGGTGCCGTTAGGGTACATAAAACACGCTCTTTTTCTTATCTATAACTATATTTAAACATGTATAATGGTTTGAATATGTTGGCTGCAGAGATGCGTTTGCAGGAGAGGGTCTTTATGGGAATAGGTCATAAACCGTTCATGGACATCCAGCCCAGCGACGCCGCCATCTGTGACCGAGCCGTCAACTGTGCCCTGCCCGGAAGAAGTAAGTCTCCTTTTAAAACTCAAACTAATAAGACGGAAAAAACACAAACCACAGATCACTATAATCCCTGTTTGTGACGATATGTCTGTAGCAGCATTAGAGTTTTTATTTTAGCTTGCGGCAAACATAGGTCAATCTGGTCATAATGTACATTCAGTATCAGGATTACTAACATTATAAGCTGTATTTTGTTTGTCTTTCAGTTTAAGTTCAACACAGACATATTCAACCACATTATGTCACATTAGAACAGGACACCTCAAAATAAAAATGGATTGTAGCTATCCTGTACACTAGATATATTCATGTTAAAGAAACTGAGCTGCGCAGGCCCCTCTAAGCCCTGCCGGACGTCCCATTAATGTCTGTGTTGACTCCTGTGTGTCGTCAGTCCCTGTGGCCTGTTGTTCACACAGGGGCCTAGTCCCGCGGCCGAACTCCATCGGCTCCGGCAGCACCGCCTCCACCACTCTCAGCCAGTCGTCGTCCTCGTCCGGCCGCGGCTCCCTGCCCCCCGCTGGGTACGCCGGTTACCACGGAAACCAGTGTCCCGGCGCCGACGCGGGCCTCGCCGTCTGCTCCTCTCCCGAAGCGGCGGCCGAAAACGAACTGAACCAGCTGCATCTTCATCAGCATCGGCTTCATCGCTGCGAGCGCTGGAGAGGTCAGCTGCCTCTGAGTGAGTCTCTGCTGCACCTCGTTACAGCTCCACCATCTTTTTTGGTCCACTCTCCTCCAAAAGCTGTCTAGGGACCTCTCCTGCTTCTCTTTTATTAAAAAAAGCAAAACGGGAACAGTTTTTCCTCCACAAAATACTAATACATTTCATCAAACTGAAGCTTACCGTAAACTTTTAGCTCCGACTTAAGCGCCAGAACGGCAATTATCTCTGTCTCGTTAAACATTACATGATTTAATTGACAGTATTTATTGGGATTTCACGTTGTCTCCCTTTTCTTTGTTGATGCTTTTGTTTTTTAAGCTGTTTCACTGTGTTAAAAGACATATTCAGCTGAAAATACAATTGAACAAGTTCGAGTATTGATTGGCCAAGGTTTCTCTGAGGTTCTCATCTATTACAATTCCTGACAATAAACAGTAGATGGCATCATAAAGACTGTTTTTTCACAAATTATAGCTTTTACAATAAACTATTTGGGGTTTAAAACATTTGGCCAACTAGAAAAATAAAATATCAGGTTCATTTAAGGCTTGTGACTCACCATAATCTCACTTTCCCTTCCACAGTCGCAGAACGAACCTCAAATAGATTATAACACTGCAGAGTTTGAGTCATTTTGCGATGATAAATGTAGTTTTTTATGTTAGATTCTGTTGCATCTTCTGGACCTGGTCTGTTATGTAGGTTTTTTAACTCTGTAGCTGCTGCTGCTGAGTGACCACCGCAGTAATGGAGTTGTCAGGACGCATTTTGACACCAACTGATACTTTAGCAGGTATTCGACAGAGAAAGGCTGGATAATTTTGCAGAATTGGTACGAAATGCTTCAACCAAGAAACCAAGCAAAGCCTACAACGGATACAGCTCAAGATAAAGCCACTTTTTAAAGATATGAGCCTTGTTTTTGCCTGTATAATAGTCATGCAGTGTTTACCTTCACAGAAATGACTTGTGGTTAGTTTGCACAAAGCTTTATTTACATTTAACACAAACACAATGAATCTAGAGTCCTCTGTAATGAAAGCACCACTCAGAGTAGAAGACGTAGCTCCGGAAACAGTAATAAATTTAAAATGATAAGAAAATAAGTGCTGTTTAATACATATATCACCCAAAGAATATAAAAAGATGGTGGTTTATGGGAGAGCAGCAATACATTCTTCTTCCATAGAAAGTGTTTGCAAAAGGCAGGTTCTTTAAATCAATAATTAGACGTCATGGATTTATGTTTGTGGAGATGAGTCTGTCCATAATAAATACATTTCTGATATTAGATAAAGGAGAACAGTGATTTAATGAGAACTTGAGCGTGATAATGAAAGTGTCTCTGTCGTGGCCTCAGTGGACAGCACAGACTCGTCGGGAGAGTGCGTTCCCGTCTTCAGCTCAGACCAGAGCTGCCTGTCGGCCCTCGGGGCGGAGGTCATCGACTCGTCCTCCTCCTTCGCGTCCCGTCGCATGTCTCTGTGTCGGACGCCCAGCCTCAGGACGAACAGCTCCCCGGCCGTGACCAGGAAGAGCCCCGCTGTGGCCCCCAACGCTCAGAGTCTGCCCAGTGCTCAGGTAACAACTCCTCAATACCACTTTAATGACATTTCTACACGGTATTTATCTGAGCGGTCGGTAATGTGTCTTTCAGGGAGAAAAAATAATCATTGGAAAATCTACAGAGGTTTGACTAGGATCTGCTGAATGGAGGTGAGTATGTAGCTGTCTAAATCTGTCTAAAGCAGTGGTGTCAAACTCAAAGCAGTGAGGGGCCACAATCGAAAATAAGAATCATTTCAGGGGCTGAAGATTGTGACAAATCCAACCAAAACCGGCACAAATCCAACTAAAACCTGCTTAAGGCCGTATAAAACCTGTTCAAATCCATCTAAAATGTGTTCAAATCCAACCAATACCTGCTCAAATCCAACTAAAACCTGCTTAAGACCATAAAAAATCTGTTCAAATCCATTTAAAATGTGTTTAAATCCAACCAATACCTGTTCAAGTCCAACTAAAACCTGCTTAAAGCCATATAAAACCTGTTCAAATCCAACTAAAACCTATTGTTCCCTACTACATATCTTTAGAATAGTTTGTATAGTACCAAAGATAGTGCCTACCAAAATGCACCTGAAGGGCTATAGAAAACATTTTTGATTTGTTTGATTTTTGAGGGTAGGACTAATGAACATACAACCAATAAGAATTCAGGAGGCAGTAACAACATTCACAGAGACTAACAAAATAATAAAACATAAACAGGAGTTACATGGTGTTGCAGAACAGTGTTTTCTTACATGTGTTTCTTACTTTATGGAAAATAAAGGACATTTTCTTAATTTTTGGGCTCCTTTATCTAAGAAGACGCTTATGTTTCTGGTGATAAAATGATCACAGCTTTTAAAAGGTCTTAATATTTAATATGAATGTCTTTGCAGAAATGGTTCAGTCTGGACTTCTGCTGGTTTCCTGAAGATGGACTGAAGCCTTCATCAAATTTAAGCCTCTTTTACTGTCGACTGACGATTGCTTCAGTATTTTGTGCCCCACAGGTTTCTGCTGGAGCAACAAATGAACTGACAACTTTTTTATTCATTTTTAAAAAGGCATTTTAACTTTTGACCAGACAATGGAACAAAATATTTAGAATAATGAGAGGTTTATGCTTCAACTTTGGTATTGTTAGGAAATAAAATCTGGTGCAATTAACCAAAGTAACATTGACCTTAACCAGTAGAGGGCGCCGATCTCTCTATTTGGGGCAGATACACCACAACGAAACAGAATGGATGCTTTTTCTTTATTTATTGCATTATTATTACATTTTCCTCTGGCTCAGCCCCAGAATGTAATGTAATCTGTGTCGTATGATTTCACATGTTTTCATTTATACTTATGTCTTTAATAGATATGTAAGGTTAATGTGGTTTAATGTGATGCCGGGTTCTTATTTCTGCTGCTCATTTGTTTGTTTGAGATGCTGCAGTGTTTCTATATTTAAATAATTGTCAAAAGGAGAGACCACTTCGTAATATATTCACATTTGAAGGTGCTTTGTGTAAATTAACAGTCGGTTCAATGTTTTCAGTATAGAAACCTCAAAATAACACTCTGCATTTTAAAATTGGTCCTTTCCTCTGATTTCCTGTTATATTATTGATTAATATACTTTTGTTTTTGTTTGACCACATTTTTGTCCAAAGTGAAACTGTCTTTATGCCTCCTGCAGCTTTTCAACCAAAATTAAACAGGTGACTTTGTTTTATTGAGATTAAAAAATGTATGAACTATCTGCATTTGTTTTGAATTATGATGTCTTCTTTATTTTGAATTATAAAGTAATATATGATGCATCAAAATTAAATAAATGAAATGAATGAAAGAGAGTGTTTTTATTTGGTTTCAAGCTTTATTTATGACATAAACCATTATACAATTTACAATGTGCAGTGAAATTATCATCATCCAGGACAAATTAGCCCAGGTCAGGTCCCGCAGTATTTAAAAGTGCCACCCTCTGAACCAGGACCCCATGATGGTGACTGGATGGTAGCTGCGTCCCACTAAAGTCTACCATCAGCTCTTTGGTCAAAGTAACTGTTATGTCTCTTGTGAAATAAAAGACATATTTGAGGAAGACAATCAAACTGAGACACTCGGTCAAAGTTTTCAGTCAAAGTGTATGGCTTTTATTTTTTGGCAAAACACAAAAAAAACAAATCGAGTGGAGGGAGGAGGACTCAAACGCTCCAAATCAAAAAACCAAATAAAACAAAACAGGGCCTAACTGTATAACTAGAAAAAACAGGAAATAAAAGGCCTGGTCTAACTTATCTAAAAAGTGACTTTTACTCAAAAAATGCATCAAACACAACACTTTTAAAGTTTTTGGCCGATGCATCATTGGCTAATCCTCCACCAGTGTTTCAGACTCCCACCTGCACCTGGGAAAATGCATTAAAATAATAATAATAACAAGAGGAGGACAGACAGAAGCAGAGGATAGAGGCTCAGTGTGTGTACCAGTGTCTAGGCCTGGAGCAGTTTTACCGATAAACTGTCTTCCTGCTGCAAAACATTCTGAGCAGACGAGCTTTACCAAAGAGGAACATCTTAAATCTGAGCCTCACAAACGTGGGACAACCACTGTACGAACATTTCAGAAGAAGAACAAGACAGTTTCTGTGTTAAAACGAGGAGAGTAGGGGGCGTCTCGATGGCTCTCTGGGCTGTTTTTGGAGGGACTGGTGTTCAAAGGCCAGAGGTGAGAAAAACCTCACTATTGTGTTACTACAAAGGACTATATGTGCATAGAGAGAGTCTATATGAAAAGAATGAAGCTGAACATACATTTTTGAAACATTTAAATACTCAAAAATGTCTGCTGTATGTTATTGTAAGTGCTATAGTTTATTTTATTCACAGCCTTTCCCTTTATGTCTTGTGTCATTGATCCCAGATATTTTCAAAGTGTACATTAGGATCGACAAAATACAAAAGAAGGATACGTCAATGTCGATGCAAATATAGGCTTTACAATAAAGAGGAAGAAGGCCATAAGTCTTCCTGTCTGTCCGGCCTAAAAACAGAAGCAGTGTTGCAACAGATGGACAGATGGGGGCGTCCCGGTCAGATTTCACTCACTACAAATGCCATCAGAGCAGACCTTTTTTACTCCTCAGTTTCAAAAGAGCAGGCTGCAGACGAGAGTGACAGGACACTTCCCCCCGCAGACATGAGCCCTCTAAGAAGGAACTTTTAATCAGTAGATTTTAAGGCTTTAAGACATGTTTTAGCTGTTAAAGGTGGTTTGGGGTATTTTTAACAAGTGTGAGCGTGTGAAGAGTAGATGCCTCACATTTGATACAGTGGCTCTGGAGAAAAATACAGTTGAAAGGTGATATTTATCTGCATCGAGCGATAAAGACATCACATTCTGCCCTGACGCTGTTAGAGGCAGCTCCGATTGTATTTAAAGGTAGTTTATGTAACACCTTCACGGTCTTCGGTTTGAAGAAGCCGACAGGTGCAGTAACACAATGTACAGAAGCTCAAACCACTGTCTTTTCACTGAATTAAACACAACAATTAGGAACGATGTGAAAAGAAAAGTGTGTATATTTACAGAATAATTTGGAGTAATATTTCAAAACATCTCAAAGTGAGAAGGTCTATTTTAAGCATATTTTCCATTTCTTTTTTTTTTTTGTCTTTTCTCTGATAACTTTATTACTCTTTGTTATTTGACTTTTAACTTTTACATCTTTTTGAGTAATATTATAAAGCAACACAATATTCACATTTTTACCTCAAAATAATTCACCTTTAATGGTTTCTTTACATGAATCAGGAAGACTTACACCTCTTTTTGTTCAGTTTGCACCCATTTCTCTTAAATTGTGCATGGTTTCAAATGAAGACCTTTTTACATCATTTAATTCTAATATTTAACCCCAGTTACTATTGTAAGTTGGTGTGAGGCTCCTCTAATCTTTTCATTTTAGTTTTGGACATCGAGCGCTGGGACCTGAACCTCATCAGTAACAAAACCAACCACCACACGGATCAGTTTGAAGATGAGCGTCTGATTGTGAGGAGGGGGCAGCCCTTCACTGTCTCTCTGCATCTGAAGACGGACTCTAAAGACTTCAGCCCGGGACAGAGCTCCTTCACGCTCACAGTGGAAACAGGTACAGACTCTCGACTGTAGACAGCGATTATAACGACCTTCTGAACGCTCTGATAATGCAGTAAGTATTATCTGTTTGTGTCCAGGCCCTCTGCCCAGAAAGGAGTCAGACACCAAGGTTTGCTTTGGTTTGAGTGAGTCCACGGTGGACGGTGAGTGGAGCGCGTCTGCGGGCCCCGTCCCACCGGCTTACCCCTCATTCTGACCGTAAACTCCTCTCCGGACGCTCCCATCGGGGTCTACTCTCTGAGTCTGGACCAGGACGGACACAAGACCAGTTTGGGACAGTTCGCGCTGCTTTTCAACACGTGGTGTCAAAGTGAGTACATTACAGCCTTAAAACATGTCTTATTGTTGGATATTCATAAAAGACTAACCATGATCAGTGTTAAGGACAAAGTACGTTGAATTCAGTTGATTTTAAAGAGTTTGACTCATAAAAAACGAATGCAAATCATTTCTGTCACCTGCATTAATGCAATCTATGCCCAATAAATATTTTCTACAGTAATAATAGTATAAATAGTTACTTTTAAAGACATGCTTACACTGTAAAAATACACTGTGAATTATTTTTACCGTAAACATTATAGAGACATCAAAAACAATACATTTTATACAAAAATGCAACTGTAAATTTCACTGTAAATAACTTTTTCACAAGACAGTGCTAAAGAAAAATATACTGTATTATTATTATATTTTTGGAAATCCATCCATAGTTATTATTACTTTCAATGTACTGCAAAATTTACTCAAAATTTGTTTTATTTATATAGTTATATATTGTAACGCTATATATTTTTTCCATATAAAAACCTAGTCCACAAAGTCCAGTGTTTTTGATTGTTTTACTACAATATTCACTTCAGACTTTTACTGGTGTTTACTGTTGCCTTTTTTTGTTTTTTTGACACTATTTCAACATCATTTTTAAAGAACAGAGTAAGACTAATAGTGACGCTGGATCTCCTCTGATTTTCAGGAGATGTTGTTCACATGCGCGGTCAGACCAAGAGGCAGGAGTACGTTCTGTCCCAGCACGGCCTCATTTACAGAGGG
>JAWCTZ010000341.1:0-46796 GCA_036850595.1 Rhyacichthys aspro | reverse complement strand
CACGGCCTCACAAGGGGTCTGGATCCACTCAAAACCTGGTAAAAAGAGCGAGACTGGACGCCCCCAGGCCCGCAGTAAACGTGAGGGGAGCTGGCCAGAACGCGGCTGCGTCAGCCTGGGTCACAACCACAGCCTCACAAGGGGTCTGCATCCACGGAAAACCGGCTAAAAACACCAAGGCTAGACTCCCTGAGTCCCACGGTTGCTCCCCGCTCACCTCTCGAGCACGTTCACCCACCTTTAAGCCCCCTCCTGGGTTATTTTCCAATCCACGGGCCTGCTGGAGTTTCGTGCCCCTGGTACTCTGTGCGCATCAGTACATAATGCCCCTCGTACTTTTCTTTTTACTAAATATTGACCTATTGTCTGTTTCACATATATTTTATCTTATATAAATATTACATTATCCCAGAGGATAGCACATTAATTATTTATTTATTCATTTTTTAGCTTAATCAGATGATGTTTTTATCATGTAAACAGGTGCAAATGGAATACTCTAATTCCAGCTGCACATGTAAACACCTTAATCGGAATATGAGCTTAATCTAATTATGAACCTTAATCGGAGTATGATGTGCCGTGTAAACGCATTGACAGTCGTTCCCATTCCACACTAGTGGGTAGTATAATGCAAATATTTAACAAACTAAAAATTGCACGTGTTTATTCAAGTCAAAATAAAGAAACATTTCATAATAAATGTTTTGTTAGGGCATATTCATATCGTAAAAGAAGTAAGAATGCTAGAAAAGGTCGCTATAGGCACAAAACGTGAAACACCTACAATTTCCAAACATTTGGAAAGCCCGTGAACGATCGCATATGTTTCCTCCATAAACTAAAGAAATCCGTAAAAATGTTCCAAAGAATAAAATCACATTTACACATAATGTTTTGTTTAGTTGTCTCTTGTATTGTACAATATGTTTTTATGGACAATAAAATAAGTAGCTAGCAAGACTAAAAACGTAAAATGTCTACATTTTCATGCATTAAATTTATGTAACTCAAAAATGTAAAAGGTTGAAGCCCATAATCACAAATAAAAGCAACAATAAATGTCATTTTCTCACCACTGCTCTTGTTAACTAAATATTATTTTAATTAATGTATGCAAAATAATAAAGGTATGTATGAAACTAGTTCCTAAAGAGTCCACGTAAGCACAGCTCGCATCTTTGTACTAAGCAAGTTTATAAAAAAGAAACTTATTTCAGCGCCTGGATGTATTTTTATTATTTTATTATTAAAATAAATTAATAATAACACGAGATAATTCCTAGATTTTACGCTTCTCGCTAGAAGTTTAATCAAATGTGATTTTAGTGCTCAAAATAGGCAATAAAATTGCATTTTATGTCCAAAAATCTTCGTAAGTCGGCCATGTTTTCCTCTAGCGTCTGCGGCAGCTCTGACATCACGTGACATCAATAGAAAAGAATGAAACAAAAAAAAAAAAAAAAAAACCCAAAACGTGACAGTGTCACAAATTTCGGTTCCGTTTTGTGAAATGTATACGTTTTACCAGGTGGACCAACGTGACTATTTTACATTTTGTCGTGAGACTGGGTTGAAAGATTATGTACAAGCCTCGAGGTTGTTGAACATCGTGAAGTGAAAGAAGTAAACCCCTTTGACTCGTGCTGTGAAAATGCCTGAGGAGAAACAACAAAGGGTTGTAACTACAGTTGTATGAGAAATGTTAATAAACAGACTTTGTTACAGGTTAAAGGTGGACTTGGAGATTTTTTTATTACATCTCTTGCTAAATTACTATAAATAATGAGTGCTGAAAGAAAATATATTACTATAAGTCAGCTGTAGATGCAGTGGGGCCTTCCTTTTTAGAGAAGCATTTGATTTAGCCTAAATTTAGTCTGATATTTATTGTTTTCAATATTTATTTTTATCGTTTCCTTTCCAAGCTTAAGCCCCCCCACCACTCCACCCTTTGAGCCCTTCTTCTTCCCCCTCCATCTCTCTTTTTCTACGGTTGTGTGTTTGGTTGATTCTACATGGATATGAGTTATTTCTACGGGGACATGGTACTCTGCTGCTCCGGGAAGGACCCGATTCTGCCAGTACCGTTCATCAAAAGTGGCTTCTTACCCACTTAAAGTTTGAGAATAGGTTGAGATAATTTCGCTTTACCAAATAAAACTGCGAGAGTTGGAGCTCCAGCTTTCCTGACGGAAACTTGAGAGGGAACCAGCTACTACTGGTTCTATTAGTCTTTTGCTCCTATAAAAAGGAAAACTCCACATGAGTTTCCCCTCTGGCTTCACCAATTCAGCCCGTCTTTCGGGAAATTTCACAGGCGCTTATGCGCTTGTTTCGTGTGGACACAAACTCAGAGACAGGTTTCAAGTTTGATAAAGGACCTCACAGGCGCTCCATCCTGTTAAGCCCGGGTCAGAACAGGGTAGGAGACATTAAACTCCCCCGCCTCTCCCCGGTGAGGAGAGGAGAGTTGGGTACCCAGAGGCGCGCGGTGGGACCCCCACACCGTGCTGCGTAAAAGCTGACAAACAGCCGGGAGGAACGGCCCCCCCACCAGACTGGCGCGTGCGCCGCCCCGTGCATGCCCTCAGAGCTAAGCACGCCCCGCCCAGTGGCAGAGAGCTCTCCCCGGCGGTCAGTTTCCCGGCGCAGGCTAAGTTCATCAGTCACAACATGACTTAACCTGTGAGACAAGCATATGAGACACAGTACTATAGTTGCATCAAGCAGGAAGCCCGTGTTGCTGAGCGGGGCGCCACCGCTCAGCTGGTTCCACCATAATGCCCCGGGCCCAGGGCAGCAGGCTTGAGTCGAGTCCCCCCGGGCAGGGGTGGCTCTTAGTCAGGCTTTGAGAAAAAGTGTTTTCCGGACAATTACATCCACTCTGTGGCCGAGCCCCCCGCCCAGCGGCCGCCAGCCAGGTGGAGGGGCGTCTGGGTCTCGCTTCCCACGGATCCGGCCGGGGAGAGGCCGCCCTCCCCCGGACCGCAGAGGCGAACTCCCAGTGCGCAGGACACAAACTCAGAGACAGGTTTCAAGTTTGATAAAGGACCTCACAGGCGCTCCATCCTGTTAAGCCCGGGTCAGAACAGGGTAGGAGACATTGAACCCCCCTGCTCTCCCCGAAGAGGAGAGGAGAGTTGGGTACCCAGAGGCGCGCGGTGGGACCCCCACACCGTGCTGCGTAAAAGCTGACATACAGCCGGGAGGAACGGCCCCCCCACCAGACTGGCGCGTGCGCCGCCCCGTGCATGCCCTCGGAGCTAAGCGCGCGGGCCCGCCCAGTGGCAGAGAGCTCTCCCCGGCGGTCAGTTTCCCGGCCCAGGCTAAAGTCACCATACTGCCCCGGGCCGAGGGCAGCAGGCTTGAGTAGAGTCCCCCCCGGCAGGGGTGGATCTTAGTCAGGCTTTGAGGAAAAGTGTCTTCCCCCCCACACACACACACTCTGTGGCCGGGGCCCCCGCCCAGAGGCCGCCAGCCAGATGGAGGGGCTCCGTCGTATGGCTCCTTGGACAGACGGGGCGTCTGGGTCTCGCTTCCCACGGGTCCGGCCGGGGAGAGGCCGCCCTCCCCCGGACCGCAGAGGCGAACTCGCAGTGCGCAGGAACCATCCACTCTGGACCGGAGCCGGAACCAGGCAGAGGCCCTGCGAAGGCGAGTCACGTAAGCCCATCGACCAGTGATCGAGATCGGCTACACAGGAACCTATCTGGATCTTGGACCTATCTCTGTTTCCGAAAACCAGGTTCCTGAAATCCTGCCGGCAGGTCGAGCGCTGTGTCGGGGGAAAGTGCAACTGGCCGCGCAGCGTGAAAAGGCGTCAGCCCGGGACTCCCGGGCCTAAGCCACTTCAACGCTGCGCGGCAAAACACTTAGTCTTTTTTTTCAACGCTGCAAAAAAAGACTAAGTGTTTTGCCGCGCAGCGTGAAAAGGCTTCAGCCCGGGAGTCCCGGGCTGACGCGACTTTGGCCACGCTGCGCGGCCAGTTGCACTTTCCCCCGACACAGCGCTCGACCTGCCGGCAGGATTTCAGGAACCTGGTTTTCGGAAACAGAGATAGGTCCAAATCACGGTTCCTGTGTAGCCGATCTCGATCACTGGTGGATGGGCTTACGTGACTCGCCTTCGCAGGGCCTCTGCTTGGTTCCGTCTCTGGTCCAGAGTGGATGGTTCCTGCGCACTGCGAGTTCGCCTCTGCGGTCCGGGGGAGGGCGGCCTCTCCCCGGCCGGACCCGTGGGAAGCGAGACCCAGACGCCCCGTCTGTCCAAGGTGCCATATGATGGAGCCCCTCCACCTGGCTGGCGGCCCCTGGGCGGGGGCCCCGGTCACAGAGTGGGGGGAATTGTCCGGAAGACAGTAAAGAGCCAACCCTTGCCCGGGGGGTCCTTGACTCAAGCCCGGGCCGGGAAACTGACTGCCGGGGAGAGCTCTCTGCCACTGGGCGGGCCCGCGCGCTTAGCTGCGAGGGCATGCACGGGGCGGCGCACGCGCCAGTCTGGTGGGGGGGCCGTTCCTCCCGGCTGTTTGTCAGCTTTTACGCAGCACGGTGTGGGGGTCCCACCGCGCGCCTCTGGGTACCCAACTCTCCTCTCCTCTTCGGGGAGAGCAGGGGGGTTCAATGTCTCCTACCCTGTTCTGCCCCGGCCGGTGAGCCTGCCGGGCTTAACAGGATGGAGCGCCTGTGAGGTCCTTTATCAAACTTGAAACCTGTCTCTGAGTTTGTGTCCTGGGCACCGTTTTGCCGGGGAGGGGGCCCGTCTCTACAATGGAATCTGGGAAAAACAGGAAAGCAAACTTACTAAAAATGCCTTGGTTTTTAAAGTTTAAAAATTGTAAAGAGAACGCAAGTGTGTTCTTTATAAAAACCAGGTGTACAAAATTAGAAAAACTGAAACATGAACGCAACTGTGTTCATGGTAAAATAAAAGGGTTTACATTAAGGGGGGCAGAATGGGTAGCAAGACCCAGACACCCTGTCTTTCCCAGGTGTCACATGACGGAGCCCCTCCGCCTGCCTGCCTGGTCGATGGGCTTACGTGACTCGCCTTCGCAGGGCCTCTGCTTGGTTCCGTCTCTGGTCCAGAGTGGATGGTTCCTGCGCACTGCGAGTTCGCCTCTGCGGTCCGGGGGAGGGAGGCCTCTCCCCGGCCGGACCCGTGGGAAGCGAGACCGAGACGCCCCGTCTGTCCAAGGTGCCATACGACGGAGCCCCTCCACCTGGCTGGCGGCCCCTCGGCGGGGGGCCAAGCCACATAGTGAGGGGGTTGTCCGGAAGACACTTTTTCTCAAAGCCTGACTAAGAGCCACCCCTGCCCGGGGGGACTCGACTCAAGCCTGCTGCCCTGGGCCCGGGGCATTATGGTGGAACCAGCTGAGCGGTGGCGCCCCGCTCAGCCACACGGGCTTCCTGCTTGATGCAGCTATAGTACTATGACATATGCTTGTCTCAAAGGTTAAGTCATGTTGACTGATGAACTTAGCCTGGGCCGGGAAACTGACCGCCGGGGAGAGCTCTCTGCCACTGGGCGGGCCCGCGCGCTTAGCTCCGAGGGCATGCACGGGGCGGCGCACGCGCCAGTCTGGTGGGGGGGCCGTTCCTCCCGGCTGTTTGTCAGCTTTTACGCAGCACGGTGTGGGGGTCCCACCGCGCGCCTCTGGGTACCCAACTCTCCTCTCCCCACCGGGGAGAGGCAGGGGGGTTCAATGTCTCCTACCCTGTTCTGCCCCGGCCGGTGAGCCTGCCGGGCTTAACAGGATGGAGCGCCTGTGAGGTCCTTTATCATACTTGAAACCTGTCTCTGAGTTTGTGTCCTGCGCACTGGGAGTTCGCCTCTGCGGTCCGGGGGAGGGAGGCCTCTCCCCGGCCGGATCCGTGGGAAGCGAGACCCAGACGCCCCGTCTGTCCAAAGTGCCATACGACGGAGCCCCTCCACCTGGCTGGCGGCCCCTGGGCGGGGGGCTCGGCCACAGAGTGGATGTAATTGTCCGTAAGACACTTTTTCTCAAAGCCTGACTAAGAGCCACCCCTGCCCGGGGGGACTCGACTCAAGCCTGCTGCCCTGGGCCCGGGGCAGTATGGTGAAACCAGCTGAGCGGTGATGCCCCGCTCAGCCACACGGGCTTCCTGCTTAATCCTGCTATAGTACTGTGTCTCATATGCTTGTCTCACAGGTTAAGTCATGTTGTGACTGATGAACTTAGCCTGCGACGGTAAACTGACCGCCGGGGAGAGCTCTCTGCCACTGGGCGGGCCCGCGCGCTTAGCTCCGACGGTATACACGGGGCGGCGCACGCGCCAGTCTCGTGGGGAGGCCCGTTCCTCCCGGCTGTTTGTCAGCTTTTACGCAGCACGGTGTGGGGGTCCCACCGCGCGCCTCTTGGTACCCAACTCTCCTCTCCTCACCGGGGAGAGGCGGGGGAGTTTAATGTCTCCTACCCTGTTCTGACCCGGGCTTAACAGGATGGAGCGCCTGTGAGGTCCTTTATCAAACTTGAAACCTGTCTCTGAGTTTGTGTCCACACGAAACAGGCGCCTAAGCGCCTGTGAAATTTCCCGAAAGATGGCCTGAATTATGCATGGGCTACCATGTCTCCGTAGAAATACCTCATATCCATGTAGAAAAAAAAGAGATGGAGGGGGAAGAAGAAGGGCTCAAAGGGTGGAGTGTTGGGGGCTATACTCCGGGGAGTGGCTCCTGCTCTAAGTTCTGTCACGGAGTACCAAGGGCAAGTTTTACGTGTGTGTAGAACCAGGGGCTGAGTCTGGGCCTGGATGTGGAGCACGGGTCTAGGCTTGGCCCTCTGATGTGTTCAGAGAACCAGGAGCACCGGCCGGACCGGGGCTTGGCACATAAACAGGGAGGGTGCATGTGTGTATGTATTACCTTATATTTGTCAGTGCTCTCCAGGTTTAGAGAAGCAGAGAGAACCACTTTATAACAAAATACTGAACTATCCCTTTAAATAAATTCAAGTAACTTACATAGCAACTTGTTTAGTGAGCATTTTGATATGTCAAGAAATAAAGATATGTACAATGAACGTTTTGTCCCATTTTGTCTGAGCTTAACCTTAAAGGAGCTACATCAGTGTCTGACTGTTTTCTATTTTTTTATATTAAAACTAGGATCAATCATGCATCCACTGAAATTTTGATTCAACAGACTTTCAGGGATCATTCATGTTGAATTTAGACCATCTTCTATTTTTTTTTTTGTACAGAAAGGCGTCCTATAGCTCTACAAACATCAGTTACAGAAGGAGTCAGAGGGAACATGCTCTGCAGTCAGGACACATGCCAGCTACACGGAAGATGGACGTGACGCAAACAATCCCTAAAAACTCAGATGAAGATGGACCAGTCACGTGATCCGACATTTTTACAACGCTTTTACCTTAAGAAGACTTTTAACAATAAGCATCTCGAGCACAGACAGTAGGAGAACAGTGGACGGCTCACCAATAAACTAATAATGGAGGGTTTTAAAGCAAGAAAGGATGACCATATTTGGAAAAATGTCCGTAAAAAATCTGGATAAAACCAAACTAAAGCAATAAAAAGTCAAGCGGTGGAAGAACCAGGAAGCTCTAAGTAACCAATCAGAGCACAAAAAAAGTTGGAATGGATTCTGCTTAAGAAGTAGAAGGTTGTATGGTCAAATCCCATAGGTTTGTATTAACATTCACCATTCTGGACTATTAAAGAGTCTGAGTGTGTCTTTGGTTTTGGTTGTAGTTTTGTAGGAAATCCATCAGTTTGAATGAGTAGGTTATGAGTTCTAGTGATGCTTAACAAGTTTTTACCAGAACAAAGACACCATGAAAAAGTAAAATCCCTTTTTCAACGTGCACGTGATAGAGCAGAGGTAAATGGACCAGATTGGAGTCACAAAGGTGGCAGGTTCAAGCCCAGAAACACCCTGTAAATCAAACTAACTCAAAATTAGTCTGTTTTATTTGCCAAACACTTACAAATTTAAGCTTTTCAGTGATAAAGACAGAGGTCAGTGCAGTTGCTACAGTGGCATATGCTTAAAACAGATGGACGTCTATCAGAGAACCCGGGTTCGAATCAGAGAGTTGGCGCGGTGTTGTTCTCCTGCCGAGGAGAACCAGACATAAGAGAGAGTTCAAGTATGACAGGAGTCCCCTGCGGAGGGTGACATCCTGCAACAGGGCGTTCAAACACAAACACCGGTGACAAATAAACGGCAAACTACACATCTGACGGGGCAGATGGTGGGCGGAGACAGGGCAGAAGGCAAGGCCAGAACAAATAAACAAAGGGCAGAACAGAGCGAGGTACTTCAAATAAGGGCAATGAAGGCAGGGGACAATGAGTAGTCTGGCAGAGGGGCAACAGAAGGGGCAACAGGAGGTGTAATGGGAGAACGGCCAGAGGGCGTAAACGCAAAATGGAAGGATTCTTTTAATTTTTTTTTTTTTTTTAATGACGTAAAAATCTAAATATTGCTCGCTTCAGCCTCAATCCAGACAACTAAGAAGAATAAAAACAAAATGATCTTAAACAGTTTCCTCTAAAAGTCTGAGTCATGGGCTCTAACACTCGGAAGGTTGTAGTTTCTAATCCTGCCCTCACTTCTGACTGACAATATGTTCTTTAGTTCCCATCACCATTCCTGTTTTATATACATTAACATCTTATTCTTAAATTGAATTCACTTCCAATGGGTTCGATAGGTTAAAGGTTTTTTGTTGTTGTTGTTGTTGTTGTTGTTTGGTTCAAGTCCCACTTCATGTTATTGTTCCTAAACCTCTTACTTTTCAAATTTTGTAAAGATGCTTCAAGTGGTTCAAATGTACAACTGTGTCCATTTTGAAAAGCCTTTTCATGTGAGTGATCAATAGTACAGAGGGTATGGGGCCAACCTCAGATACACAGGGTTGTGGGTTCAAATCCCAGTGGTTTCTTATGTTATGAACTCTTCACATTTATTCACGTTCCTCAAAAGTTAGAACCAAAGAGTACACTTCACTAAGTTTGTGGTTTAGTTGGAGACACATCAGCTTTAAATCCAGGAGGTTATAAGATCAAAAACATTTTCTGGCGATTTTCAGCTCTATTCAGCAGATATTTGGATTTTAAAAGAAAATCATAATTTGTACTTCATGTTGGCTTCAGTTTAGTAGGTAACGCATTTGCTTGAAAATGAATAGATTAGTAGTTCTAGTGATGTATAAGTTTTTACCAGAACAAAGACACCATGATAAAATAAAACCCCTTTTTCAACATGCACTGACGGAGTAGAGGCAAAGGAACCAGGTTAAGGTTGTAAGGGTCGCAGGATCAAGCCCAGGTCTCTCCATGCTTCCCGTGAAAGTTTAAAAGTAACATGTTTCTTTTACCAAACACTTAGACAGATGACAGAGGCAAGAACTAAGAATAAATACTATAGTGTAGAGGTAAACATTGAAGGTTGTAGGTTCAAATCCCTCATCCACATGTGTTTGTTTAAGTTCCAAGTGACATATGGTCAACATGAAAGAGTATAAAGTAAGTCTTTCTATAGTAATCTAGGCCCAAACTATAACTTATTCTGTTCTGCACCAGTTGTCACCAAACCTGAGCTCGAGATCTACTGCTTTCATTTTGGCTTTCTTTTTTTTTTGAGAAAAAGTTGAATGATTTGTAAAAAAAATCAAATAAAAAAAAAAAATAAATAATAATAATAATAATAATAATAATAATAATAATAATAATAATAATAATAATAATAATAAAATATATAATAATAATAATAATGACACCTGCTGTAGCCTACAAGGACCCTTCAAAAATTGAGAAAAGATAATACAAGTAGCAATTTATTGGAAAACCAAAGTTTGCAGGGGGTATTTTTTTCTAGTTTGCATTTTCTGTTTATTTTGAAAACTAGCCCAGTCCTTAAATTATTGTTAGAGTTTAAATAAATGAAACAAGCACACATTTTGGTCTGAGAATGAAACATGGTCTAGTTTTGTAGCACAATGCTGTCCAGGCTCAATGTGTTTTAACTGTTTTAATAGTTTTTTGGCTGCAGTACCATGTGTTCGCCACCAGAGGGCGCTCAAGGCTTAATGTCACCTGCAGTTCACGCACTGTCAACACAGAGGTCAGAGGTCGAGTGGAACCACGTCTCCTGCGTTGTTTTTAAGCTTAATTCCACCATCTCATTGACATTTGGGGGACATTTTTGTCATTTTTATTGCGTTAACGTGACTTTTTACCGTGTTTAGTTCAGTTTTGTGCAGATCTTTATGGAGTTTGGATCCAAAGATTCGCGCTAACATCGAAGAGACTGTTTATTCTGAAGGTAACTCAGCTTCTAACGTTACATTTGTGCATTTTTCTCAATCATTGGACAAAAATATAACTTCTCAGCTCTCATATTCTGCTCTCGATTGTGCATATTTAGATTTTAAGAAACAAGACCTCTTTTTTTTTAATTTGCTGCAGAATAAACAGATGTAGATATAGACAGACATCAGTCACAGTGTTTTCTGGCTTTATTTATTGATCAACAAAGGAAAAACAGTGGAAATGTGCTCCCTTTGTTTTGCTTTTGCTCTTGATATAGCCCTGGCTTTGGTCTGGATCTTCATCTCCTTTTAGTCCTGATTTTGTCTGGATTTAGTCTCATATTAGAGATGGGTTTAGTCCTTGTTTAAACTTAAACCCTAGAGCTGACAGTCCTAATAAAAAATAGACTGGAAACACAGCAGGAGAAGTTTATTTAACAAACAAAATGGGCCCAGAGACAGAAAGTGTAAAAGATACAGGTCTGACTAATGCTATAATATTTCCAAGTAATGTTTGACACAAGACATTTTACAGTCTGGTTTAGTCCTTCTTTAAATTTGGATTTTGTTTTTAGTGAAGTAAAAAACTTAACAATTTCACTTCAGGTCCAGCCTCAGAGTCATGTGGGATTGTTGGGCTCGTCACATGACGCTGAATGAGGAAGTACTTCCAGCTGGTTTCAGTGGCTCTGAGATGAAAACACCACGAATCTGGGGATATCTTCAGTTTGTTGCATTACATTTGTAAATGTGTGGAGAACTGTCACTTCTGAAGGAACAGCAGCCATGTTTTTTATTTATTAAATATCTCAGTCACTGGTAAAAAGTTTCTTTGAAAAGCATTAGTAGGTTAAGACCAGGGCAGAGAATAAGGTTCAATAAGGCAGTGCTTCTCAAACATTTTCTGGAGGACAAAAAAAAGACTAGAACCCCATTCCCAAGATACCAACCAAAACATAGAAGTCATCAAAGTGTGCCCTCTCTGTATTTATGTCTGTCCTAATTAGTTTATTGGTTTGTTTATCGTGTCACCAGAATGACTACAGTGTTAGGAGTGTTATACTTTTATTTAATCCATCTCAACAGCCAGATCAGACAGTTATTAAAAATACAATCCAACTTTGGCACGTGGTTCTGATGCTGTAAATGAAACTGTATGTATCAAATGAAAGAGAAATTGTTTTAGAAATATGAATCAAATTCGATTTAACCAGTTTTCTCCAAACAAACTAACAGTATTTCCAGTGTCTAACGCTTTAACAGCTGAGGCATGTGTTAAAATGAACCTCAAACTTGTGCCAAAATCGACTGTTATTGCACTTTCTGAGTCAAAACTTTATTTTGCAAAAGACAAACTTATAAAATGATTGAACCTTTAATCTTATTGTTGCTCCTTAGACCCATTTCATTAATGGAATTGTACTTATTTAAGTTAATTAAGTTCTTGAGTTATGTTTGTCTTGAGTTTATTGAATTAATTCAGTTTTTCTTTTATTTACAGGTTTTTGGGCTTTTTCCAGTCGGGGGCAGTGGGGAGGAGGAGGGTGGTGTGGGGGGCATTAAATCCATGTTTTGTTTTTTTTTTAAGTCCACATTTTGGTGAACTTCACAAATAGAAGTTCTGAGGCTGAAGCTAACAAAAAAAAGTAAAAAAAAATCATTATAAAACAAAATTTTGAAAACTTTTTTTTTTGCTTCCTTGAGCTCCTTCTTTACCTCAGACCTATTTCTTCTTGACTTGTTCCTTCCTGGTTATTCCTGGCTCCACCCACACCTGCTCTGGTCTTGCCTACCTGCTGCCTGACTCCACCCACCCTTCACCTGTTCCTGTCTCCGCCCACACCTGTCTCCGACCACGTTTGCTTACTGCCCTCCTGCCTTTGCCCTCTCCCAGCCTGCCTCTGGGTATTGAACCCAGCATTTCCAGGTGAAATCCCTGTGTCTTTCGCTTTTGCCATTCGTTTCAACCTCTGGAACTGCTTCGTTTGTCACTGAAAAAGTCCTGATTTGAGATTCTAAGGTAAAATCTTCCTTGTTGGGATTTGAACTAGCAACCTTTGAGTTGGAAGTCCACTTTTCTTTCCTCTTGGCCAGAAACAGGGCAAAAGGGACTGCTAGGCAGGGGGAAAGGAGGAAAAAAATGGAGGAGAAAGAAAGAAGATAAAAAAATGGAGGATTCTACTCATAGTTCTTCAGTAGCAGATATAATTCAGTCTAGATCTCCTTACACTGTTGCATCTTCCAAAAAATGTGTATTTTTACTTGAAAAGGCCAACCCAGTGGTGGTTACATGTGTCTTTCTCAGTGTCTCTTTGTCCTATGCACACTTAAAAGCTTGTGGTGTCTGTCTAATGGTCAAAGAGCAGGCAGGTTCAAATAATATTTAATAAGAACAGAGCATTTTTGCAGCAGCAGCTGCTCTTTAAGCTGTATTTGCAGGGAGCCTTGTCCATTGGAAGCAGACCGGAATACAGCACAATCTCAGCCTCCTCTGCAGTTGACAAAGCCGTGATTGTGTGGTTAAGACGGCAGAGATACTCTGCAGTTGTCAACTGCCTCCCATTCAGGTACACCCCAAGAGTCGCATGTTGTTTCCTAAAGAAATAAAGATAAGAGCAATTTCAAGATACTCCAACACTGATCACAGCACAGAGCACCACACGATGTTCTTATTGTAAAGGCCTGCTCTTGAGACACTATCTGAGGAGTGCTAGCCCACAGGATGAAGTGGCTGCATCAGGAGCATCTAAAATGAGCTTAATTTGTGAAATAAAAGTTATTAAAATATCTGTGTACTATGAAACTGCCCGTACATTACCTTCATGAGTGTAAGACAAATGTAGACCATTAAAATGTGACGACACATCTATAACGCATTTACACAAATGAAAATCTTTAATGACTGCAGGTCACATGACCTCTTCACCTGAACTGGGCAGTTCACTGGGAGTTGGTGGATAAGACCCAGGATGTCAGCAGCACTTACTGTCTCATCTACAGTTTAATCAGCATTAATATTCTCCATAATGTCAGGGAGAATGTGGCCGAGTTCAGGGGTTTCAGACCCAGCAGGTCACCTCTGCCAGACTGAGAGCAGGTACTCCACAGTAATCCACTCACCTGCAAGTACCAACACATAAAACATTTGACAACAGCACCTCACCAGTGGGTTTCCCAGGTGGAATGAAGGCAGCAGGGGACAGGCCAGCTCCCTGTTGCTGAGGGGGTTAACATTTGACATCAGGCGAACATCTTAAATCTTCTTTTGTGATGCACCTTTCATGTCAACAGCATCATGAGCTCTGTTGATGTTCCATCTAGACCCTCCCTCTAGCGTGTACATCTGAGTGTGCATGCATCTCCAGCCTAGAATACACAAAAGGGTTTAAATTATTAACCTGAAATCTGTGTGGATATTAGATTCATATACAGTTTATCTCTTATAATTTATATATTACTGTATACTCTGTATATTTATTTTCTGTTTCTATTTTCATTTTCTGCTATGAACGTGTGCTAAGAATTACATGGCCTTTTAGAGTTGTTGATAACAGATAAACTTTAAATTACTTGGTAACAATACATTTTCCTCCATGAAGTATTATTTCAATAAAATCAGCAACTGTATTGTATGTAAGTGAATGTACGTTTATACAAAAGGAAGATTTTATACCTGGAATAAAACTACACTGGTGACGATGAAAGCTGTCCACAGAAGAGGACCCCGAGCACATCGAGCCAAGTTTTGTACACAGCTCAACACCAGGTGGATCTTGATGCATGTCAGGTGTTTCTGTTGCACCCCCCACTCTTGTGTCATGCTGTCAGGGTTTATAAGGGGCAACCCCAAGGTGTCAGTGAGATCCCACAAAGAATTCAGCAACTGCTGAATTAGTTCGAGAGTTTTCTCCTCCTACAGTCCCTGGACAGTTCACTGGAACTGATTGCAGACATAACTTGGTTTTCAGTTGGAGTGTGACCTGGATGCTTCTTCTTCAGCTCAGACGATTTTGCCTCAAGCTGAGGAATGTCACCCTGGTCCCACTCAAAGATGCAACTGGAGAGCTTAGAGCAGAAAACACCATATAGTGGGTGGTGTTCTGTAGTAAGACCAGCAGTGAATCACCTCATAAAATGGAAAATGTCCAGCCTCACTGTGGTCTTCCAGGGTCCAAACACCTGGACAAAGACACAAGATGTGTGTTGAGTGTAAGGTTCAAAATGAAACAAAGTCAAGTGACCTAAAGCCATTAAAAGTGAAACAGAAAACATTTTGCTGCTTGTGAAAGTGAACTGAATATTGAGTTAAAAAGAAAAATATTAAAGAAACTGAGTGCATGTATATGCAATAAAATGAATAAACGCAAACATTGCAATAGTCACACACCAGCAGCAGTCTCTGTCAACATAGATGACACCTGGCTCTGGTCCAGGTATCGATGTCCTCCAGGGCAGGTCCCTCACGTCAAGACACAGTTCAGCACCTGGCCATATTCATTGGTGACATTGGTCATCCATGTTGCTGTCTCTGCCACGTCCCAGAGTAACATCAACAGCACTACTATGTATTTACCTGAAACTGGGAAAATATTTACATGGATTTATTTGTACCTTTTTTGTAGAGTCCAGTTTCAAAATCCTGCCATATGTAGAGGTGATTACCCCTTCATCTCCTCCACATGAGCGAGGATGTCATTTGCATGGACTGTCTCAAACCAATGGGCGAGTGGCAAGGGACAAAACGGAGGTGGCTTCTGATAGTCCTCCTCACTCCGGCTGAAAGCACTGTTCTTCTAAACTTCATTTATTGTACGCCGGGCCCACTCCTCACTGTGGATCTACTCTAGTGCCCGCTACAGAGAACTGGAACTGTTGCCTGCAGTTCGGGGTTTCAGCAAAGTGCACACTTTTCTGTCCAGAGCAAGGTGCATTGTCAACACTATGAGCCGGATCCAACTGACTCAAGATTTCAGAACTCCATGGACAGACAGGGATCATGCACTTACTGCATCTCGGATAGTCCCCGCCAACCAAGTAGTACCGGGAATCAATGATCAATCAATCATCATGCTGCTGTGGAGCCTGAGACAGACTGAGACAGAGGAGGCTGCTGCTGTGGAGCATGGTCACTTTCTATATGTTGCACCATCCCTACCTTGTTCCAGTCACCTTTTTGCCACACTGCTCACACTCTTCTTCTGCATCAAAGTCTGCCAAATGTTGACTGAACAGAACAGCTTGAACAGTCCGGCTGCAAAGAGCACATTGTAACTGCTCTGAAGTCCACCACATCTCCTTGCCCTGACATGGACTCTGATGGGGGTCTGATGGTGGCCTTCCTACATTTGAGCTGCTTTTGGAGGAGGGGTCTGCTGGTGAAGTCCCTGCTGAGCTGCTCTCTCCTCCTGCTGTGGACTCCCATCTGCTGACTGTAAAAACAAACACATTGATCAAAGTAGTACAAGAACTGTGTAAAATGCTGCAGCTTCTTTGGTAGTGTGGGGCTTACAACACAGGCCTAATTATTTTCCAGTGCATCTGTACTGGTAATTTACCAGATGAATATATGAATATAGTAATGTGTTCCAGGTAATTTACTGTGAACCATGTGTTAAAGAGGCTTAAGTGGCACAAAAAAATGACTAACCAAATGGTTATTCTTGTTTCCAATTGTGATTAAATAGATTAAACTGTGAACTTTATTACACAGCCTTATGAACTGGGGCGGCAGGAAAACGCAAGGTCAGCTATTGATAAACAATATAGGGGAAATGCAGATGTGTCTCTCTCATAATACAAACTGATTTTCATGTAGCACATACTAGTCACTGCTAAAGCGAGTGAAAAGCTAAATAAAAAACAATACTATTCCTCTAACAATTCAATTCCCCGCGTACCTTGTGGTATCCGCACTCGCAAGGGATTTTTCTTGCCAAAGCTGTCATACTCGCAGCTTTTCCAGTTGAAGCGAGGAGTCAGCGGGCAGGCATCTGTTGCCCTCCACTTCTTGCTGCCCGGTTTCTGACTGCGGTCAAGCCAGCCGCCTTTCGTCTTTCCGTGGTCAAATGAGCCACATGTAATCTTCGAGTGCCCCTTTGTACCACTCATTACGGTAACACTCGGCCGACAGTTATGGTGTGTTCACACCAAACGCGAATTGCGCGAATAAATCGCGCTATTCGCGCGTAGTTGGACGCTTGAACATTTTGAGTTTACTCGCTTCATTCGCGCGTGAAATTCGCTTAATTCGCGCGTGAAATTCGCTTCATTCGCGTCTGTTCTAGACGCGAATTCGCGTCATGGGAGGGGCTTCTGCCGAGCGAGTTTCCTTCCAGTCGCGTTGCAAAATGGTTGAGCTTTATTTTGTTATTTTTTTCATTTATTTTGTTTGCCACGGTATATTTACTTACTAAACGGCGTAGACCCGTTCGGCGCCGTTCCTGGGTCCATTGGATGCTTCAGAGACACACCCAGCTTGATCCAGCAGCTTTCAGCGGTACTTCCCACTGAGCCGGGCCCAGTTCGATCACCTGTTGCCCCGTGTCGGTGCGAGGATTTCCCGCAGGAAACCAACTATTGACGCTCTATTCAAACTGCCTGTCCTTCTGTCTCCAGTCAGTAAATCATTGAATATTATGTGTGATTACAAGTTATTAATAATGATATGCTGTCAACTGTAGTCTGAACACACCCAGTTATCAGTGCAATCAATGTTTAATAGCGTTATACCTATATGCCTACCACCTATATCCCGTTATTTTGGATTAAGCAATAATTGCTAGTCTAGAAAGCGAATGTCATCAAATAATAAGGTAAAGCATTAAATGCATTTTATCAAATTAGTAGTAAGTCAAAAGTAATATTGTTTTTACTGTAAAAACTAAAGAGAAATGGTGTCAAGTATTGTCATTGTATAGCTGCCAATAAGGAACTACAGTCTGGATTTATAACATTGTTTTGTACATGTCTTTGTGTTTAATAAATGGAAACCGCCCCTGTCTTGTCCCGTTGTTTCTCATTAACACTGGTCCAGTCACAAGTAACTTTTCACTTTCTTTCTATACTATTGTGGGTGTTCTTGCAATAGGATATAATAAGAAGAAATATTTTAGTGTTAAATAGTGGACAAATAACACACTATCCACAATTAAATCAGTCTTAAATATTGAAGTTATTTTTGGGACAAATAAATTAATAAATCATGATCTACTATGTTGTGCACAATTAACACATCAAAACTTTATTATATAAAACATTTATTTCAAAAATATCTATGGTATACAAATATCATGCAAATTTACAAGTACCTATATGCAGGAATAAAAAGAATCTTGCTTGGAAGAGGAAAAAGTGAGGGTGAAGGAGAGGAGAAGTGATAGAGTGTCTGGTTCAATTCCTGCACTGACAGCTGCCTCATTTTTATACTATACTAACTACTATACAGTGGCTTTCAAATTAAGGAGAAGTCATAAATTAATGTATATATTTGACAAATTCTTTCATCTGAGACGGCAACCTCTGAAGGGAAGGAACCAGACTCAAGAGAGGAGCTCATCCTCTGAGTGTGTAGGTGAAGATGGAGCTACAGGACGGGTCTGGAGGGTTACTAGGAGGTGCAGCGGGTCCTTGGCCTTCTCTGGGGTCTTCTCCTTAGTTTGAAATGACACATGACAAAGCAGAAAAAGATTTTTATAAGAACTTATCACAAACCAGCAGGGTTGTGTGTTTGTATGTGAATGTAAGAAGCTATGAATGCCTACTGTAAATATGACTGTCCAATGTAAACATGGTCATATATTGCTTAAACTCAAGCCTGTACACACCTTCGTTATTGTCATGACAATATAGTAGTATAGAACATACTCTTAGAATATATTACACCAGTCAGAAACAACAACATATATGCCCTGTCTGTGTCTTCATTTGTCAACACTCCTCCTGGATGTCCTGCTGCTGCTTCTGTCTCTCCATGACCTGCTAATGACCCACTGCACTTCTCTGTCTCCTTTAAATAAGTGTCCCTCTGGCTTTTCAGTTTCGATCTACACACTTACTCAGAATAAACTTAAACTCGTCAGCGGGAAAGTAGTTGTACAATACGGCAGATTAGCTCAGACTGGAGCTAGCTAATTTGCTCAATAAATATATCTCGATTTAAGTAAAGGCGTTTTTTGCAACTTACCTGAGTTTCCGACCTCCACGCACACTTTCTTCCAGACAAGGGCCTTTTTATTTCAGTTCCTGTGAAATTACGAAGATGTCTCGTAGCCTACAGCTCCGGGTGCCCGCACTGCCCCGATAAAGTTCGTCCTCCATTGTTGTTTCGGACTTCTGCCTCTATGGCAGCCTCCGCTCGTTACGTAGTAAGTACGTCACTACTAGAGCAAGATCCTGATTGGTTAACGCGGCGCGAATTTTCGCCAAAGTTCAGATTTTTCAACTCGCGCGAATGAGGCGTTGGACGCGATTCGCGCGTCAAACGCGTGATTCGCTCAATTCGCTTCGCGTGATTCGCGCGATTCGCGCAATTCGCGCCGCCTCATTCGCGTCATTCGCGCCGCAGGATTTCTACTCGCGTCTAATCGCGTCTTTGCATTGACTTAACATGTAAATCACTCGCGCTAGACGCTTCATTCGCGTTTGGTGTGAACACACCATTACTCTGATCCAAACGCATGTGACAGAGACTCAGATGGGAATGAATTCATAAATGAATAAATAATAAATATAAGAATGAAAAATGAAAAAATCAGCCAGTCAACCATTTTTACCATGAGTACAAGTGAAACGTGTACAATTGTACTAATCTACCGAGTACCTCTAATACTACTACCACCCGTAGTATTAAGAACTTTTACTGTGGAATGTTTGTGTAATCCATGTTCAAAGTACCTACATTTGGGTAAAAAAATGACCACATCAGCTGACTATGAGGTTGAATTAAAGGAATATTCCCCTAATAGAATAAAGACTAATAGAACCAGCAGCTGGTTCCACCTTGAGTTTCGATCCAGATATCTGGTGTGTGAAGTCAGGAGCGTAGTCCTAGTGTTGGGCCACGTTTCCTGAGCAGAACTGGGTGTCCTTCCCGGAGCTGCGGGGTACCATGTCCCCATAGAAATAACTCATCACCAGGTAGAATCAAACACACTGCCGTAGAAAGAGAGAGACGGAGGTACACAGCTCAACACCAGGTGGGAAGAAGCAGGAGTCGAAGCGTGGAGCAGGTGCGCAGTTTGATGTGCGCGCGTGTGGTACCAGGAGCTGGGAAAGAGACCATAAACACATAAGAGACCTGGAAGTTTATCAGGAGTGGAGAAAGCCTTTTGATGAACGTGTTGGCTATACAGGGGAGAGAGATCTGACAAATGCCCATCCAATAGATTTTCTGTCCCTCTTTTTGGATGATTTCTTTTGGAACCTTGTTACAAATGAGACAGGTCACCAGGTTTTAGCCTCAAACCAGCTGAAGCCACAATCCAGGTTTGAGTGTTCCCAGACCCCGTGTGAGGCTGTGGTTGTGACCCAGGCTGATGCAGCTGCGTTCTGGCCAGCTCCCCTCACGTTTACTGCGGGCCTGAGGGCGTCCAGTCTCGCTCTTTTTAGCCGGTTTTGAGTGGATCCAGACCCCTTGTGAGGCCGTGGTTCTATGCCAGGCTCACGGAGCTTGGTCCTGGCTTCAACTTTATTTTAACGGGGGCAGTAACACGGGGAGCCAGCGACCAGCAATAAACCTCGGCGTCTAAAGGGCTAATTCAAAACATTGGCAACTCAAAACCGCCACCCCTCCTCTCCGCGCATGCGCAGCTGAGCTCTAGGAGCTGCTGAGTGTTTTCAGCTTCACACAAGACAGGAGCCATGGAGGAAGAGTTAAAATGTCCGGTGTGCGGTTCTCTGTTCAAGGAGCCAATGTTGCGGCCGTGTTCCCACAACGTTTGCCTGGAGCATCACGGTTTAGAGCAGAGTCTCGGGCAGCTCGCACTACGACTACTTGGACATGGACAAGATGAGTCTGTGCAGCGAGACGGACAGCGGCTACGGTCCCTACACGTCCTGCTAGCTCAAGTCTCCCAACGGCGTGAGGTACGGCTGTGTCACCGGAGCGTGAGTCTGGAAGAGCGGGGGCTGAGGGGCTTCTCGAGGAACCGGCTGCTGGAGGCAACAGTAGCGCGGTACTAGCAGAACCGAGGTGGCGCCGGTTCCGCCTCATCCACGGCCGTAAAGTGCCAGCTGTGCGACTGCAACCCAGTGGACGCGACCGTGATGTGTGAGCAGTGCGACGTGTTTTACTGTAACGCGTGCCAACAGCGGAGCTACCCCTCCAGCGGACCCTTCTGTTAGAGACAGCCAAAGAATTTGAAATGGACTTTGCAGGAAACACAGGCTGCTACTCGGCCTTTGTGGTCTGGTCCGGATCAGCCATGAGGATGTTTGTGGATGCCTTCAGCAAACAGGAAGAAGACGCTGGGGTAAAGTTAGTAAGACTAAAAAGAAATCTGGACAGTCCACTGAGATGAGCTGTTGTGTTTCACAGGTGTAAAGAGTAAAGAGCGCCTGTCCACTGCAGCAGAGTGTGTTAAAAAGGTCAAGGAGCAGCTGACTGAGATCGGCCTGGACCTGACCTTCACGCTGCAGTCTGTGCTGGTCAGAGACATTAAGGCAGCCCTGCAGAGTTATAAGGACATCATCATGGAAGCCGCGAAGCACAGAAACTCAGAGGAAACGTGGAGGAGGATGAACCTCATGACGCCTGAGGCTCTGGCCAAACTTAAGGTACACTGAAAACCTGATAATGCTAGATGCTGACTATGAGCATTTTAATGTACATTTCAGATACAACAGCAGGAATGAGAGTTGGAGTTAATCACCTGTGGTTGTGTTTTCAGGATGAGATGCGTAGCTGTGGCATCACCAGCTTGGAGCAGTACACAGGAGAAGACTGCTGGGTGAACCTGAGCTACACCATTGTGGCCTTCACAAAGCAGATGATGAGCTTCTTGGAAGATCGCCTGAAGCTGTACTTCCCTGAGCTGCACGTGGTTCTGCTGGAGATGATCCTGGTCGCTGTGCAGCATGAGGACTACAGTCTCCGCTGTGAGCAAGACCCGGTGAAGAAGAGTTTCATGGTGCTGCCTGTGGTTAGAGCTCAGGTTTGAGGAGAGCGTAGGCAAACCGGCTAGACCTGAGGAAGAGGACCAGACCGGTCAGGATCAACCCTGAGAGTAGCACATCTCTGGTCTGAGACTCATGAGAACTAACAATTCACAAAGAGCGTGAGACTGTACTAAAGGAAAGTGACTCCCAAAACCACAAAACAAAAGAACCCCCTTCACTGATCTGTCATTTCAAATGTGGACACAATGGTGTAGCTCAGGTTCACCCAGCAGTCTTCTCCTGTGTACTGCTCCAAGCTGGTGATGCCACAGCTACGCATCTCATCCTGAAAACACAACCACAGGTGATTAACTCCAACTCTCATTCCTGCTGTTGTATCTGAAATGTACATTAAAATGCTCATAGTCAGCATCTAGCATTATCAGGTTTTCAGTGTACCTTAAGTTTGGCCAGAGCCTCAGGCGTCATGAGGTTCCTCCTCCACATTTCCTCTGAGTTTCTGTGCTTCGCGGCTTCCATGATGATGTCCTTATAACTCTGCAGGGCTGCCTTAATGTCTCTGACCAGCAGAGACTGCAGCGTGAAGGTCAGGTCCAGGCCGATCTCAGTCAGCTGCTCCTTGACCTTTTTAACACACTCTGCTGCAGTGGACAGGCGCTCTTTACTCTTTACACCTGTGAAACACAACAGCTCATCTCAGTGGACTGTCCAGATTTCTTTTTAGTCTTACTAACTTTACCCCAGCGTCTTCTTCCTGTTTGCTGAAGGCATCCACAAACATCCTCATGGCTGATCCGGACCAGACCACAAAGGCCGAGTAGCAGCCTGTGTTTCCTGCAAAGTCCATTTCAAATTCTTTGGCTGTCTCTAACAGAAGGGTCCGCGGGAGGGGTGGCTCCGCTGTTGGCACGCGTTACAGTAAAACACGTCGCACTGCTCACACATCACGGTCGCGTCCACTGGGTTGCAGTCGCACAGCTGGCACTTTACGGCCGTGGATGAGGCGGAACCGGCGCCACCTCGGTTCTGCTAGTACCGCGCTACTGTTGCCTCCAGCAGCCGGTTCCTCGAGAAGCCCCTCAGCCCCCGCTCTTCCAGACTCACGCTCCGGTGACACAACCGACCCTCACGCCGTTGGGAGACTTGAGCTGGCAGGACGTGTAGGGACCGTAGCCGCTGTCCGTCTCGCTGCACAGACTCATCTTGTCCATGTCCAAGTAGTCGTAGTGCGAGCTGCCCGAGACTCTGCTCTAAACTGTGATGCTCCAGGCAAACGTTGTGGGAACACGGCAGCAAAATGGGCTCCTTGAACAGAGAACCGCACACCGGACATTTTAACTCTTCCTCCATGGCTCCTGTCTTGTGTGAGGACAGGAGGCAGAAGCTGATTCAGTGAAAAGACTGAGCAGCTCCCAGGGCTCATCTGCGCATGCGCGGAGAGGAGGGGGCCAGTGTTTTGAATTAACCCTTTAGACGCCGAGGTTTATTGCTGGTCGCTGCTCCCCGTGTTACTGCCCCCGTTAAAATAAAGTTGAAGCCAGGACCAAGCTCCGTGAGCCTGGCATAGAACCACGGCCTCACAAGGGGTCTGCATCCACGCAAAACCTGGTAAAAAGAGCGAGACTGGACGCCCCCAGGCCCGCAGTAAACGTGAGGGGAGCTGGCCAGAACGCGGCTGCATCAGCCTGGGTCACAGCCACAGCCTCACACGGGGTCTGGGAACACTCAGACCTGGACTGTGGCTTCAGCTGGTTTGAGGCTAAAACCTGGTGAGCATATCTGTCTCATTTGTAACAAGGTTCCAAAAGAAATCATCCAAAAAGAGGGACAGAAAATCTATAAGGGGTGAGTCACGTGACATCAATAGAAAAGAATGGAACAAAAAAACGTGACTGTCACAAATTTCGGGCCCGTTTTGTGAAATGTATACGTTTTACTATGTGGACCAACGTGACTATTTTACATTTTGTGCTGAGACTATGTTGAGTATTCATGAGGAAGCGGTGCCAGGTAACGGCTGCAGCATCAGCACCGCTCCTCCTCCTCCTTCTCCTCTTTCTGTCCGCAGCATCTCTCTCTCTTCTGCTCAGTCTTATTGCACTGTCTGTCACAGCCACAATCACAGAGCCGCGTGAAGACGAACGGTAACGATTTATACCAAATTTTGGACCCTCGGCAAATGGCCACAAAACACCTCTAAACGTTTCGAAATTCCCCTGGGAGCATGTCTGGATGCATAAACACTAACTTTAACCCCTTTTGGATTCAATTCTGATGTGCCCCAAAATTAACAATTTTCGAAGCCCGCGCCGGTTACATTCCTAAGCAAATTTTGGAGCCAAATTTTGGACCCTTGGCGATTGGCCCGAGAAGCTGCAGATGGACTGAAGAAGTTTTTTGTTTTATGAGGCAGAACAGATTGTGGTTCTTGAGGCGGGTGGAGGCTGAGTTATTGGAGGTGCAGCTTGGTGGTGGAAGCTGCAGATGGACTGGACACACAGACAGGAACCTGTTTTTGAGGTAGAAGGAGGTGGAAGGTTTGGTGTTTCCAGTGAAAAAAGAAACAGAACTGATTTAACTGTTTCTTGTGGACTATGGGCAAGTGCAGCCTACTGTGCCCACTATGTGACTTTGATAGAGATTAAACTTTGTCGTCCAACTCTAGCCTCCGCATTATTGACCAACTGAATACCTTTTTAAAATCATTTGTACATCTTCATAAAAGATAATTACAATAGTCGAGTCTAAAGAAAAGAAATGTGTCTAATTTTAAAGTAAGAAAAATCATCTTTCATTTTCAGTGCAACATATTTATTTTCATGCAACAGTCCCATGATATTATTCTCCAGACTATCTTTTCAATTTAGTGTAAAACTGATTGTATATCTCTTGTATAATGTGTATAATTATATTCATTTAAATAATGTAATGCCTCATGTTGCATCTAACTGATGAGTCTCCACCAGAGGGCAGCAAACACCTATTTACACACATCAGTCTGTCAGTAAAGATACTTATATATCTGCATGTCATAAACAGTGACACTGTCTTTGTAGGCTGTCTCTATATGTCTGATATCAATTATTAATACTTATATACAGTTATGTTTATTTATATTTACAGTTTTACATTTTATCTTAAATGTTGTGGATTAATACTTTTATAGAAAGAAGAGAACAAGGAATGTTATGCTTTTAATTGAATTTTGTTTATTTAATGGATCTAATTTTTGTTATGTCAAGACTTTTAAGGCTTTTCTTGTTGGATACCAGTGGGAAGGACTCAGAGGCAGGCTGCTGTGAGCGCACAGTTTCTTAGGATGACTTCACATGACAGAATATAAAATCACAGAATGAAATAGTCATATTTATCTGTTGGATTAAAGCAGGCTTTGTGCAAAGATGTGTACCTTGACGATGCTGGAGGTCTCTGGATTTTGTTGCTGGTGATATTGTCGCTGGTGGAGAATGTAACTAGGGCCTTGACACCTTTCACAAATGAAAAGTCTGTCAGTCATAATAAATGAAATGAGTCAATGAATGTAGGTCATACTTTTAAAAACATCCAGCAGGACGCTGGGAGGATGACACTGAAGCTGGAGGGTTAGGTGCTGCTTGGTGGTAGAAGCTGCTGGTGAACTGGACACAGGGAGGCTTGAGCAGAACAGACTGATGGATGGTAAAGTGTCTGTTTTTGAGGCAGGAGGAGGCTGATGTTAAAGGCTGGAGGTGCTGCTTGATGGTAGAAGCTGCTGATGGACTGAACAAGTGAAGGTTTGAGGCTGATTTTAAAGTAATAAAAATAGTAATAAAATAAAATAAAAATAATTATATAAATTCATGACTGTCTACTAACATCGACACTGTACAAAAAAGAGAAAGCACGTTTTTGTATTTTATTGATATTTGTAAATGTTGTGATTAGCATATAGATATATTGTTAACAATCAGTAGCGTAAAATATTTATATTTCGCTAAGGCTATAGCGTGTAACTAATAACACTATAATGAAGAACGAGGATATGGTGAAATATTATATTATTATCAGTAGTGCTTTCTTTTTTATCCTAACCTCGTCACTGTGCAGTCTGGGCTGGACAAAAGCCGCGCGTAAAACTGATTGGTTGGCCTCTAGTACGTAAAATACGCAGATTACAGGCTTTTGCTGCGTTTGTTTTGGCCAGAATTGGTCCTAATGGGTTAATGATCCATGCTTCAATTTGTGTGTTCAATATCTCAGTATGTATCTGTATTGCATAGTCATTATGTGAAAATTGTGCTGATTTGGTAAGATACGTTTTCTCATCATTTGATTCCTTCTCAGACACTTGAACCACTTTTTAGATCAAAAACAATGAAGCACATAACATCAAGGTCCACTTCAGAAACTTAAAGAAGCTCAGATAATTGCTGACCTGACCCTTTGATGCAGGCAATGCAGATTAGAAATAGCTAAATATATTGTGTTTGCATAAGAAAGACAACCATTCATTTGTAGTGTATCATATAATAGCATTCTTCAATCTAGTTCTACAATTTAGTGTACAATTCAGTGTAAAAACCTCTCTGTTTTATTGTCTATTTGATTGCATCTCCACCAGAGGACAGCAAATAGGTGTTTTCACAAACCAGTCTGCCATTTTTTTGTCCATGCCATAAACACTGACTCTCTCTTTGTATCTCTAAATTATGAATAGAGAAAATCACTTTGAATGCATTAATAATTCTAATATATGCTAATGTCTGTCTGCAGCTGTGGTTCTTTTGACTGTTTCTGTCTGTGCACAACACAGATCACTATTTACTCCTGTATTACTCCTGAGGGTAGTTTACAGTTTATCTACTATAGCATGTGTGGGAGTAGAAACTTTCATGTAAGAACAGTGTTGAATACCTTTGTAGACACAGAACAGAAAAGAATGTTGTTTTTTTATTTGAATTTTGTTTATTTAATGAATAAATAATTTTTTTTGTCAAGGCTTTTGAGGCTTTTCTTGTTGCAGTTCAGTGGGAAGCACTCGGAGGCAGGCTGCCGTGACTGGATAGTTTCTTAGAATAATTTCACACTGCAGAATATAAAATCATATAGAATTAAATACTTATAATTGCCTGTTGAGTATTTACGGGTTAAAGCAGGCTTTGTGTAAATATCTGTACCTTGGCAATGCTGGAGATCACCGTCTTTTGCTGGAGGTTTGACTTTGTTGCTGGTGGAGGCTGTAACCAGGGCCTTGACACCTAGTGATGAAAGAAAGTCTGTCAGTACAAATGTATATACAAAAGTGAAATGATGAAAACGAATGTGGGTCATACTTTTGAGGATGACACTGAAGCTGGAGGGTGAGGCTGGAGGTGGTGCTCGGTGCTAGAAGCTGTCGATAGACTTGACACACAGACAAGACGGTACAGCTTCTGTTTTTGAGGTACTAAGATGTGGAAGGTGGTGCTGGAGCCTGATGTCAGAGGCTGGAGGTTGTGCTTGGTGGTGGAAGTTCCAGATGGATTGAAGAAGTTTTGGTTTGATGAGGCAGAAAAGACAGGATGCATGGTAATACGTCTGTTTTTGAGGCAGGTGGAGGCTGAGGCAGAGTTTGTGGTTGGAGCTTGGTGGTAGAAGCTGCAGATGGACTGGACACACAGACAGGATGGTATAGCATCTGTTTTTTTAGGTGGAAGGTGGTGCTGGAGCCTGATGTTAGAAGCTGGAGGTGCTGCTTGATGGTAGAAGCTGCAGATGGACTGGACACACAGACAGGATGGTACAGTGTCTGTTTTTGAGGTAGAAGGAGGTGGAAGGTGGTGCTGGAGCCTGATGTTAGAGGCTGGAGGTGGTGCTTGGTGGTGGAAGCTGCTGATGGATTGAAGAAGTTTTTTGATGAGGCAGAACAGACAGGATGGATGGTAAGACGTCTGTTTTTGAGGCAGGTGGAGGCTGAGGCAGAGTTGTTGGAGGTGGTGCTTGGTGGTAGAAGCTGTTGATGGACTGGACACACAGACAGGATGGTATAGCATCTGTTTTTTAGGTGGAAGGTGGTGCTGGAGCCTGATGTTAGAGGCTGGAGGTGGTGCTTGGTGGTGGAAGCTTCAGATGGACTGAAGAAGTTTTTTGATGAGGCAGAACAGACAGGATGGATGGTAAGGCGTCTGTTTTTGAGGCAGGTGGAGGCTGAGGCAGAGTTTGTGGTTGGAGCTTGGTGGTAGAAGCTGCAGATGGACTGGACACACAGACAGGATGGTACAGCGTCTGTTTTTGAGGTAGAAGGAGGTGGAAGGTGGTGCTGGAGCCTGATGTTAGAGGCTGGAGGTGGTGCTTGGTGGTGGAAGTTCCAGATGGATTGAAGAAGTTTTGGTTTGATGAGGCAGAAAAGACAGGATGGATGGTAAGACGTCTGTTTTTGAGGCAGGTGGAGGCTGAGGCAGAGTTTGTGGTTGGAGCTTGGTGGTAGAAGCTGCAGATGGACTGGACACACAGACAGGATGGTACAGCGTCTGTTTTTGAGGTAGAAGGAGGTGGAAGGTGGTGCTGGAGCCTGATGTTAGAGGCTGGAGGTGGTGCTTGATGGTGGAAGCTGCAGATGGACTGAATAAGTTTTTTGATGAGGCAGAAAAGACAGGATGGATGGTAAGACGTCTGTTTTTGAGGCAGGTGGAGGCTGAGGCAGAGTTGTTGGAGGTGGTGCTGGGTGGTAGAAGCTGTTGATGGACTGGACACACAGACAGGATGGTATAGCATCTGTTTTTTAGGTGGAAGGTGGTGCTGGAGCCTGATGTTAGAGGCTGGAGGTGCTGCTTGGTGGTGGAAGCTGCAGATGGACTGAAGAAGTTTTTTGTTGAGGCAGAACAGACAGGATGGATGGTAAGACGTCTGTTTTTGAGGCAGGTGGAGGCTGAGGCAGAGTTTGTGGTTGGAGCTTGGTGGTAGAAGCTGCAGATGGACTGGACACACAGACAGGATGGTACAGCGTCTGTTTTTGAGGTAGAAGGAGGTGGAAGGTGGTGCTGGAGCCTGATGTTAGAGGCTGGAGGTGCTGCTTGATGGTAGAAGCTGCAGATGGACTGAGAAGAGGCTGGATGTTTGTTGCAGAGCTTTGGAGACACTTGAAGTATTCTTATCAAAAGTCTTTTAAAAGTCTTTCAAAGTTCATCAAATAGATGTCTTGAACTATATACACTATTTACAAGGAGAGGAACGTCTCTAGTGGAGACGGGGTCTCTTTTTGGGAGGAGCCCGAGGTTCCGGCTCTCCAGAGATGTCTACGTCAATGTGAGGGGGACAATCCTCGAGTGCAGTGGACTCCTGTATTTTCAGGAGTCCCGAGGCTGTCTCCACCACAGAGAGGAGTGGACGGTTGAGAGCCTCCCACAGGCGCTGCTTGATCTTACGACCGAGGTCAAGAGAGTAAGGACGAGGGCGCCCATTTTTGTACCTTTGAAATGCAGACAAAAAAATGAAACAAATTTCAACAAAATTTCAATCAAAAAGCAGAATCACTGTAAGCCCTCTGACCCTGATCTGTGATAAATACAGTAGATCGTACCAGTGTTTAAGTTAGAAAATGATAAAAAGATATTTTACATTTTAAAGAAGTACATTTATCTTTTTTGTCAGCCGTAAAAATAAACCTACTTGAGCATGTCATCCACTACTGAGTGGTAGATGCTCTGATACTGCTCCACAGTGTAACCGTGGATCATCACAGGATCACTGTCAGCAACAGAGCTCTGTCCTGAAGTGGACGGCTCGGGGCAGGGGCCCACGCTCTGAGCAGCGGAGGAGGGCTGAGGGCGGCGGGTTAAACCCAGGAACTCTGGGAGCTCAGCAGAGTTGCTGCGTGGCTCAGGTTCAGAGCAGTTTGGAGTGACTTTGGGCGGAGGAGGAGTGGCAGGAGGAAGGTCAGGGGTGGGCTGTGGAGGCTGGTGGGGCAGGTGAGAACCAAGGACCTGTAGAGGAGGAGGGCCCACTCGGACACTTAGAGTTATGCCAATTAAAGTTGATTTACAATCAGCTCTGAGCCTGATTGATTAATCTTGTCACTTCAACAGATTCTCTAAATCTCATTTCTATTCTTCAGGGACTTTTACAACACCATGAGCTTTTACATTATCTCCACAAAAACCTCTGGTATTTACCTGCTTCCAGTAGCCCTTAGACTTGTCCTGACTCCTGTTGAACCTCTTCCTCTTCCTGCAGTAGTCGTGCTCCTGAAGCTGAACGGGCAAGACACACTGCAACAAAACAATGTACACACTTCAGAATAAGACCGATTTTATAGTAATAAAAATAGCAATAAAATAAGAATAATCATATGAATTCATAACTGTTCATCGTACAAAACAAGAGAAAGCACGTTTTTGTATTTTATCGATATTTGTAAATGTCGTGATTAGCATATAGATATATTGTCATCAATCAGTAGCGTAAAATATTTATATTTCGCTAAGGCTATAGCATGTAACTAATAACACTATAATGAAGAACGAGGATATGGTGAAATATTATATTATTATTATCAGTAGTGCTTTCTTTTTTATCCTAACCTCGTCACTGTGCAGTCTGGGCTGGACAAAAGCCGCGCGTAAAACTGATTGGTTGGCCTCTAGTACGTAAAATACGCAGATTACAGGCTTTTGCTGCGTTTGTTTTGGCCAGAATTGGTCCTAATGGGTTACTTTGACTTAGAACTCATTCAATTTAACTAAATGTACATTTTACAGGGATTATAATGAAAAAATCTAATTAAAGATTTTTTTTTTAAATTTCAAAATACTCACATGCTCCATGCTGAAGGTTGTCTAGTTGCACGTAGCAGGTCGTTAATAGGTGTTTCTTTTTTGAGAAATCGTCGAGTGAAACTCGTTAAGAGTGTTTTTCGCTCGTGGATCCAAAAATGGAATGAAGAGATTTTTTGTGATTTTTAAAATAATACAACAACGCACCTGGAAACGGCCCTAACAACCATGGAACCCTCGCGCAGGCTACGTATCCTACAGACTAATAATACAATTAATAAATAGGTTTACATAAGCAGTCTTTGGCATGAATTTGACATTATTGTTCTGTATGTAACCCCCATAAATGTGACCATATTATTATTTACATTATTTTATTTTGCGCTCATCACTTTCTGTTTTGTAAGTTTCCACATAGTGAAGATAACACAGTAAATATGTTTTTATTTTAGTTTTGGGTGTGTTACCAAAAACTGCCAGCAGATGGCGAAAGGCATTGCGCTATGTTTACAGCGTGAGAGCCAAGGTTGACAGATAGACGGACGTGGCAGGTTGACGCACATGCTGTGCTTAGCCGTTTTTGTTGAGAAATAGAAGTTATAAGTTCATTGCTGATAAAATTCCAGTTGAGGCTGGTGAAAAGAAGGCACAAGTGACCTGATTCTTGCAGTTTAACTTATTCTGCAGTGATTTTCTCCGGTGAGTGTATGTTTTTTTTCTGCAGCTGTTAGCACGCAGCAGTAGAGCTACTGCTACCTAGCATTACCACTGGTATTACTGCTTTGAGTATTGTAAAAACCAATCGGAGAAATGTGTAAAATGAGAATGATGTTATACTTTTCGCTGTATGTCACTGTTTAATTTTGTTGGTTAACCAAATTGTTATGGTTGATATACAGCATGATATGTAGATTGTATGCAAGCTTGCTATTCTTATGTTATTTTTGTTTTGCTAATGGGCCCATACTCCTGCATATTAAGAGACGTTAATGGTTAATTAATTTAATATACGCATGCAGGTTGTTCTTTTTGAGAGACCCATTCAACTTGTGGACGTCGTCCAGTTGCGCCCACTGCAAGCCTGGACTGGTTGGACTGGACCCCTGGCTTCTACACGGGACCTGGGAACGCGGGATCCACTGCCTACCTTGCACTGGATTCAGATAAGATCAGAATTTAAAGAAACATACGGCCATTTAAACTGACAAAACCATGTAGTAACAAACCGACTTGACTGACTTAAATGCAAACTCTGAACTGATAAGATAAGAAATCATAAAAAGAGAACATACTACCTGCTTTTACAGTGGACACTTTATGTTATAAAAAGAGTAGAGTACATGTGAATGGAATAACTTTAATTTCATTTTATTTTTTGTATTTAACAATTTACTTTTTGGTACAACATTGTTGTTTGTGCTTACTATCCTCCTTCTCGAACCAAGACAATGGAATAGTTGTAACTACATTATTGGCCATAAGTCCAAATTACTAAGCCTACCCACAAGTGCATGTTACATGTAGGTCTCTGTGCAACTTTTCAGGATGTGTACCTGTACTGCTTCAATTTGTGTGTTCAATATCTCAGTATGTATCTGTATTGCATAGTCATTATGTGAAAATTGTGCTGATTTGGTAAGATACGTTTTCTCATCATTTGATTCCTTCTCAGACACTTGAACCACTTTTTAGATCAAAAACAATGAAGCACATAACATCAAGGTCCACTTCAGAAACTTAAAGAAGCTCAGATAATTGCTGACCTGACCCTTTGATCCAGGCAATGCAGATTAGAAATAGCTAAATATATTGTGTTTGCATAAGAAAGACAACCATTCATTTGTAGTGTATCATATAATAGCATTCTTCAATCTAGTTCTACAATTTAGTGTAAAATTCAGTGTAAAAACCTCTCTGTTTTAGTGTCTATTTGATTGCATCTCCACCAGAGGACAGCAAATAGGTGTTTTCACAAACCAGTCTGCCATTTTTTTTTCCATGCCATAAACACTGACTCTCTCTTTGTATTTCTAAATTATGAATAGAGAAAATCACTTTGAATGCATTAATAATTCTAATATATGCTAATGTCTGTCTGCAGCTGTGGTTCTTTTGACTGTTTCTGTCAGTGCACAACACAGATCACTATTTACTCCTGTATTACTCCTGAGGGTAGTTTACAGTTTATCTACTATAGCATGTGTGGGAGTAGAAACTTTCATGTAAGAACAGTGTTGAATACCTTTGTAGAGACAGAACAGAAAAGAATGTTGTTTTTTTATTTGAATTTTGTTTATTTAATGAATAAATAATTTTTTTTGTCAAGGCTTTTGAGGCTTTTCTTGTTGCAGTTCAGTGGGAAGCACTCGGAGGAAGGCTGCCGTGACTGGATAGTTTCTTAGAATAATTTCACACTGCAGAATATAAAATCATATAGAATTAAATACTTATAATTGCCTGTTGAATATTTATGGGTTAAAGCAGACTTTGTGTAAATATCTGTACCTTGGCAATGCTGGAGATCGCCGTCTTTTGCTGGAGGTTTGACTTTGTTGCTGGTGGAGGCTGTAACCAGGGCCTTGACACCTTGTGATGAAAGAAAGTCTGTCAGTACAAATGTATATACAAAAGTGAAATGATGAAAATGAATGTGGGTCATACTTTTGAGGATGACACTGAAGCTGGAGGGTGAGGCTGGAGGTGGTGCTCGGTGCTAGAAGCTGTCGATAGACTGGACACACAGACAAGACGGTACAGCTTCTGTTTTTGAGGTACAAGTAGGTGGAAGGTGGTGCTGGAGCCTGATGTCAGAGGCTGGAGGTGGTGCTTGATGGTGGAAGTTCCAGATGGACTGAAGAAGTTTTGGTTTGATGAGGCAGAAAAGACAGGATGGATGGTAAGACGTCTGTTTTTGAGGCAGGTGGAGGCTGAGGCAGAGTTTATGGTTGGAGCTTGGTGGTAAAAGCTGCAGATGGACTGGACACACAGACAGGATGGTACAGCGTCTGTTTTTTTAGGTGGAAGGTGGTGCTGGAGCCTGATGTCAGAGGCTGGAGGTGGTGCTTGGTGGTGGAAGCTGCTGATGGATTGAAGAAGTTTTTTGATGAGGCAGAACTGACAGGATGGATGGTAAGACGTCTGTTTTTGAGGCAGGTGGAGGCTGAGGCAGAGTTGTTGGAGGTGGTGCTGGGTGGTAGAAGCTGCAGATGGACTGGACACACAGACAGGATGGTACAGTGTCTGTTTTTGAGGTAGAAGGAGGTGCTGGAGCCTGATGTTAGAAGCTGGAGGTGCTGCTTGATGGTAGAAGCTGCAGATGGACTGGACACACAGACAGGATGGTACAGTGTCTGTTTTTGAGGTAGAAGGAGGTGGAAGGTGGTGCTGGAGCCTGATGTTAGAGGCTGGAGGTGGTGCTTGATGGTGGAAGCTGCAGATGGACTGAATAAGTTTTTTGATGAGGCAGAAAAGACAGGATGGATGGTAAGACGTCTGTTTTTGAGGCAGGTGGAGGCTGAGGCAGAGTTGTTGGAGGTGGTGCTGGGTGGTAGAAGCTGTTGATGGACTGGACACACAGACAGGATGGTATAGCATCTGTTTTTTAGGTGGAAGGTGGTGCTGGAGCCTGATGTTAGAGGCTGGAGGTGGTGCTTGGTGGTGGAAGCTGCAGATGGACTGAAGAAGTTTTTTTTGATGAGGCAGAACAGACAGGATGGATGGTAAGACGTCTGTTTTTGAGGCAGGTGGAGGCTGAGGCAGAGTTTGTGGTTGGAGCTTGGTGGTAGAAGCTGCAGATGGACTGGACACACAGACAGGATGGTACAGCGTCTGTTTTTGAGGTAGAAGGAGGTGGAAGGTGGTGCTGGAGCCTGATGTTAGAGGCTGGAGGTGGTGCTTGATGGTAGAAGCTGCAGATGGACTGAGAAGAGGCTGGATGTTTGTTGCAGAGCTTTGGAGACACTTGAAGTATTCTTATCAAAAGTCTTTTAAAAGTCTTTCAAAGTTCATCAAATAGATGTCTTGAACTATATACACTATTTACAAGGAGAGGAACGTCTCTAGTGGAGACGGGGTCTCTTTTTGGGAGGAGCCCGAGGTTCCGGCTCTCCAGAGACGTCTACGTCAATGTGAGGGGGACAATCCTCGAGTGCAGTGGACTCCTGTATTTTCAGGAGTCCCGAGGCTGTCTCCACCACAGAGAGGAGTGGACGGTTGAGAGCCTCCCACAGGCGCTGCTTGATCTTACGACCGAGGTCAAGAGAGTAAGGACGAGGGCGCCCATTTTTGTACCTTTGAAATGCAGACAAAAAATGAAACAAATTTCAACAAAATTTCAATCAAAAAGCAGAATCACTGTAAGCCCTCTGACCCTGATCTGTGATAAATACAGTAGATCGTGCCAGTGTTTAAATTAGAAAATGATAAAAAGATATTTTACATTTTAAAGAAGTACATTTATCTTTTTTGTCAGCCGTAAAAATAAACCTACTTGAGCATGTCATCCACTACTGAGTGGTAGATGCTCTGATACTGCTCCACAGTGTAACCGTGGATCATCACAGGATCACTGTCAGCAACAGAGCTCTGTCCTGAAGTGGACGGCTCGGGGCAGGGGCCCACGCTCTGAGCAGCGGAGGAGGGCTGAGGGCGGCGGGTTAAACCCAGGAACTCTGGGAGCTCAGCAGAGTTGCTGCGTGGCTCAGGTTCAGAGCAGTTTGGAGTGACTTTGGGCGGAGGAGGAGTGGCAGGAGGAAGGTCAGGGGTGGGCTGTGGAGGCTGGTGGGGCAGGTGAGAACCAAGGACCTGTAGAGGAGGAGGGCCCACTCGGACACTTAGAGTTATGCCAATTAAAGTTGATTTACAATCAGCTCTGAGCCTGATTGATTAATCTTGTCACTTCAACAGATTCTCTAAATCTAATTTCTATTCTTCAGGGACTTTTACAACACCATGAGCTTTTACATTATCTCCACAAAAACCTCTGGTATTTACCTGCTTCCAGTAGCCCTTAGACTTGTCCTGACTCCTGTTGAACCTCTTCCTCTTCCTGCAGTAGTCGTGCTCCTGAAGCTGAACGGGCAAGACACACTGCAACAAAACAATGTACACACTTCAGAATAAGACCGATTTTATAGTAATAAAAATAGCAATAAAATAAGAATAATCATATGAATTCATAACTGTTCATCGTACAAAACAAGAGAAAGCACGTTTTTGTATTTTATCGATATTTGTAAATGTCGTGATTAGCATATAGATATATTGTCATCAATCAGTAGCGTAAAATATTTATATTTCGCTAAGGCTATAGCATGTAACTAATAACACTATAATGAAGAACGAGGATATGGTGAAATATTATATTATTATTATCAGTAGTGCTTTCTTTTTTATCCTAACCTCGTCACTGTGCAGTCTGGGCTGGACAAAAGCCGCGCGTAAAACTGATTGGTTGGCCTCTAGTACGTAAAATACGCAGATTACAGGCTTTTGCTGCGTTTGTTTTGGCCAGAATTGGTCCTAATGGGTTACTTTGACTTAGAACTCATTCAATTTAACTAAATATACATTTTACAGGGATTATAATGAAAAAATCTAATTAAAGATTTTTTTTTTAAATTTCAAAATACTCACATGCTCCATGCTGAAGGTTGTCTAGTTGCACGTAGCAGGTCGTTAATAGGTGTTTCTTTTTTGAGAAATCGTCGAGTGAAACTCGTTAAGAGTGTTTTTCGCTCGTGGATCCAAAAATGGAATGAAGAGATTTTTTGTGATTTTTAAAATAATACAACAACGCACCTGGAAACGGCCCTAACAACCATGGAACCCTCGCGCAGGCTACGTATCCTACAGACTAATAATACAATTAATAAATAGGTTTACATAAGCAGTCTTTGGCATGAATTTGACATTATTGTTCTGTATGTAACCCCCATAAATGTGACCATATTATTATTTACATTATTTTATTTTGCTCTCATCACTTTCTGTTTTGTAAGTTTCCACATAGTGAAGATAACACAGTAAATATGTTTTTATTTTAGTTTTGGGTGTGTTACCAAAAACTGCCAGCAGATGGCGAAAGGCATTGCGCTATGTTTACAGCGTGAGAGCCAAGGTTGACAGATAGACGGACGTGGCAGGTTGACGCACATGCTGTGCTTAGCCGTTTTTGTTGAGAAATAGAAGTTATAAGTTCATTGCTGATAAAATTCCAGTTGAGGCTGGTGAAAAGAAGGCACAAGTGACCTGATTCTTGCAGTTTAACTTATTCTGCAGTGATTTTCTCCGGTGAGTGTATGTTTTTTGTCTGCAGCTGTTAGCACGCAGCAACAAAGCTACTGCTACCTAGCATTACCACTGGTATTACTGCTTTGAGTATTGTAAAAACCAATCGGAGAAATGTGTAAAATGAGAATGATGTTATACTTTTCGCTGTATGTCACTGTTTAATTTTGTTGGTTAACCAAATTGTTATGGTTGATATACAGCATGATATGTAGATTGTATGCAAGCTTGCTATTCTTATGTTATTTTTGTTTTGCTAATGGGTCCATACTCCTGCATATTAAGAGACGTTAATGGTTAATTAATTTAATATACGCATGCAGGTTTTTCTTTTTGAGAGACCCATTCAACTTGTGGACGTCGTCCAGTTGCGCCCACTGCAAGCCTGGACTGGTTGGACTGGATCCCTGGCTTCTACACGGGACCTGGGAACGCGGGATCCACTGCCTACCTTGCACTGGATTCAGATAAGATCAGAATTTAAAGAAACATACGGCCATTTAAACTGACAAAACCATGTAGTAACAAACCGACTTGACTGACTTAAATGCAAACTCTGAACTGATAAGATAAGAAATCATAAAAAGAGAACATACTACCTGCTTTTACAGTGGACACTTTATGTTATAAAAAGAGTAGAGTACATGTGAATGGAATAACTTTAATTTCATTTTATTTTTTGTATTTAACAATTTACTTTTTGGTACAACATTGTTGTTTGTGCTTACTATCCTCCTTCTCGAACCAAGACAATGGAATAGTTGTAACTACATTATTGGCCATAAGTCCAAATTACTAAGCCTACCCACAAGTGCATGTTACATGTAGGTCTCTGTGCAACTTTTCAGGATGTGTACCTGTACTGCTTCAATTTGTGTGTTCAATATCTCAGTATGTATCTGTATTGCATATTCATTATGTGAAAGTTGTGTTGATTTGGTAAGATATGTTTTCTCATCATTTGATTCCTTCTCAGACACTTGAACCACTTTTTAGATCAAAAACAATGAAGCACATAACATCAAGGTCCACTTCAGAAACTTAAAGAAGCTCAGATAATTGCTGACCTGACCCTTTGATCCAGGCAATGCAGATTAGAAATAGCTAAATATATTGTGTTTGCATAAGAAAGACAACCATTCATTTGTAGTGTATCATATAATAGCATTCTTCAATCTAGTTCTACAATTTAGTGTAAAATTCAGTGTAAAAACCTCTGTTTTATTGTCTATTTGATTGCATCTCCACCAGAGGACAGCAAATAGGTGTTTTCACAAACCAGTCTGCCATTTTTTTGTCCATGCCATAAACACTGACTCTCTCTTTGTATTTCTAAATTATGAATAGAGAAAATCACTTTGAATGCATTAATAATTCTAATATATGCTAATGTCTGTCTGCAGCTGTGGTTCTTTTGACTGTTTCTGTCAGTGCACAACACAGATCACTATTTACTCCTGTATTACTCCTGAGGGTAGTTTACAGTTTATCTACTATAGCATGTGTGGGAGTAGAAACTTTCATGTAAGAACAGTGTTGAATACCTTTGTAGAGACAGAACAGAAAAGAATGTTGTTTTTTTATTTGAATTTTGTTTATTTAATGAATAAATAATTTTTTTGTCAAGGCTTTTGAGGCTTTTCTTGTTGCAGTTCAGTGGGAAGCACTCGGAGGCAGGCTGCCGTGACTGGATAGTTTCTTAGAATAATTTCACACTGCAGAATATAAAATCATATAGAATTAAATACTTATAATTGCCTGTTGAGTATTTACGGGTTAAAGCAGGCTTTGTGTAAATATCTGTACCTTGGCAATGCTGGAGATCACCGTCTTTTGCTGGAGGTTTGACTTTGTTGCTGGTGGAGGCTGTAACCAGGGCCTTGACACCTTGTGATGAAAGAAAGTCTGTCAGTACAAATGTATATACAAAAGTGAAATGATGAAAACGAATGGGTCATACTTTTGAGGATGACACTGAAGCTGGAGGGTGAGGCTGGAGGTGGTGCTCGGTGCTAGAAGCTGTCGATAGACTGGACACACAGACAAGACGGTACAGCTTCTGTTTTTGAGGAGGTGGAAAGTGGTGCTGGAGCCTGATGTCAGAGGCTGGAGGTGGTGCTTGGTGGTGGAAGTTCCAGATGGATTGAAGAAGTTTTGGTTTGATGAGGCAGTAAGACAGGATGCATGGTAATACGTCTGTTTTTGAGGCAGGTGGAGGCTGAGGCAGAGTTTGTGGTTGGAGCTTGGTGGTAGAAGCTGCAGATGGACTGGACACACAGACAGGATGGTACGTAGCATCTGTTTTTTTTTTAGGTGGAAGGTGGTGCTGGAGCCTGATGTTAGAAGCTGGAGGTGCTGCTTGATGGTAGAAGCTGCAGATGGACTGGACACACAGACAGGATGGTACAGTGTCTGTTTTTGAGGTAGAAGGAGGATGGAAGGTGGTGCTGGAGCCTGATGTTAGAGGCTGGAGGTGGTGCTTGGTGGTGGAAGCTGCTGATGGATTGAAGAAGTTTTTTGATGAGGCAGAACAGACAGGATGGATGGTAAGACGTCTGTTTTTGAGGCAGGTGGAGGCTGAGGCAGAGTTGTTGGAGGTGGTGCTTGTGGTAGAAGCTGCAGATGGACTGTACAAGTTTTTGATGAGGCAGAACAGACAGGATGGATGGTAAGACGTCTGTTTTTGAGGCAGGTGGAGGCTGAGGCAGAGCTTGTGGTTGGAGCTTGGTGGTAGAAGCTGCAGATGGACTGGACACACAGACAGGATGCGTACAAGCGTCTGTTTTTGAGGTAGAAGGAGGTGGAAGGTGGTGCTGGAGCCTGATGTTAGAGGCTGGAGGTGGTGCTTGATGGTAGAAGCTGCAGATGGACTGAGAAGAGGCTGGATCTTTGTTGACAGAGCTTTGGAGACACTTGAAGCATTCTTATCAAAGTGCTTTTAAAGTCTTTCAAAGTTCATCAAAGTAGACAGTCTTGAACTATATACACTATTACATGAGAGGAACGTCTCTAGTGGAGACGGGGTCTCTTTTGGGAGGAGCCCCGAGGTTCCGGCTCTCCAGAGACGTCTACGTCAATGTAGGGGACAATCCTCGAGTGCAGTGGACTCCTGTATTTTCAGGAGTCCCGAGGCTGTCCCCACCAACAGAGAGGAGTTGACGGTTGAGAGCCTCCCACAGGCGCTGCTTGATCTTACGCAGGTCAAGAGAGTAAGGACGAGGGCGCCCATTTTTTGTACCTTTAACAATGTTGACAAAAATGACAACAAATTTCAACAAAATTTCAATCAAAAAGCAGAATCACTGTAAGCCCTCTGACCCTGATCTGTGATAAAATACAGTAGATCGCCAGTGTTTAGCAGAAGAAAATGATAAAAAGATATTTTACATTTTAAAGAGTACATTTATCTTTTTTCATGTAAAAATAAACCTACTTGAGCATGTCATCCACTACTGAGTGGTAGATGCTCTGATACTGCTCCACAGTGTAACCGTGGATCATCACAGGATCACTGTCAGCAACAGAGCTCTGTCCTGAAGGATGGACGGCTCGGGGCAGGGGCCCACGCTCTGAGCAGCGGAGGAGGGCTGAGGGCGGGGGGAGTTAGAACCCAGGAACTCTGGGAGCTTCAGCAGAGTTGCTGCGTGGCTCAGGTTCAGAGCAGTTTGGGAGTGACTTGGCGGAGGAGGAGTGGCAGGAGGAAGGTCAGGGGTGGGCTGTGGAGGCTGGTGGGGCAGGTGAGAACCAAGGACCTGTAGAGGAGGAGGGCCCACTCGGACACTTAGAGTTATGCCAATTAAAGTTGATTTACAATCAGCTCTGAGCCTGATTGATTAATCTTGTCACTTCAACAGATTCTCTAAATCTCATTTCTATTCTTCAGGGACTTTTACAACACCATGAGCTTTTACATTATCTCACATAAAACATCTGGTATTTACCTGCTTCCAGTAGCCCTTAGACTTGTCCTGACTCCTGTTGAACCTCTTCCTCTTCCTGCAGTAGTCGTGCTCCTGAAGCTGAACGGGCAAGACACACTGCAACAAAACAATGTACACACTTCAGAATAAGACCGATTTTATAGTAATAAAATAAGCAAATAAAATAAGAATAATCATATGAATTCATAACTGTTCATCGTACAAAACAAGAGAAAGCACGTTTTTGTATTTTATCGATATTTGTAAATGTCGTGATTAGCATATAGATATATTGAAGTCATCAATCAGTAGCGTACAAATATTTAGTATTTCGCTAAGGCTAATAGCATGTAACTAATAACACTATAATGAAGAACGAGGATATGGTGAAATATTATATTATTATTATCAGTAGTGCTTTCTTTTTATCCTAACCTCGTCACTGTGCAGTCTGGGCTGGACAAAAGCCGCGCGTAAAACTGATTGGTTGGCCTCTAGTACGTAAAATACGCAGATTACAGGCTTTTGCTGCGTTTGTTTTGGCCAGAATTGGTCCTAATGGGTTACTTTGACTTAGAACTCATTCAATTTAACTAAATATACATTTTACAGGGATTATAATGAAAAAATCTAATTAAAGATTTTTTTTAAATTTCAAAATACTCACATGCTCCATGCTGAAGGTTGTCTAGTTGCACGTAGCAGGTCGTTAATAGGTGTTTCTTTTTTGAGAAATCGTCGAGTGAAACTCGTTAAGAGTGTTTTTCGCTCGTGGATCCAAAAATGGAATGAAGAGATTTTTTGTGATTTTTAAAATAATACAACAACGCACCTGGAAACGGCCCTAACAACCATGGAACCCTCGCGCAGGCTACGTATCCTACAGACTAATAATACAATTAATAAATAGGTTTACATAAGCAGTCTTTGGCATGAATTTGACATTATTGTTCTGTATGTAACCCCCATAAATGTGACCATATTATTATTTACATTATTTTATTTTGCTCTCATCACTTTCTGTTTTGTAAGTTTCCACATAGTGAAGATAACACAGTAAATATGTTTTTATTTTAGTTTTGGGTGTGTTACCAAAAACTGCCAGCAGATGGCGAAAGGCATTGCGCTATGTTTACAGCGTGAGAGCCAAGGTTGACAGATAGACGGACGTGGCAGGTTGACGCACATGCTGTGCTTAGCCGTTTTTGTTGAGCAATAGAACTATAAGTTCATTGCTGATAAAATTCCAGTTGAGGCTGGTGAAAAGAAGGCACAAGTGACCTGATTCTTGCAGTTTAACTTATTCTGCAGTGATTTTCTCCGGTGAGTGTATGTTTTTTTCTGCAGCTGTTAGCACGCAGCAGTAGAGCTACTGCTACCTAGCATTACCACTGGTATTACTTCTTTGAGTATTGTAAAACCAATCAGAGAAATGTGTAAAATGAGAATGATGTTATACTTTTCGCTGTATGTCACTGTTTAATTTTGTTGGTTAACCAAATTGTTATGGTTGATATACAGCATGATATGTAGATTGTATGCAAGCTTGCTATTCTTATGTTATTTTTGTTTTGCTAATGGGTCCATACTCCTGCATATTAAGAGACGTTAATGGTTAATTAATTTAATATACGCATGCAGGTTGTTCTTTTGAGAGACCCATCAACTTGTGGACATCGTCCAGTTGCGCCCACTGCAAGCCTGGACTGGTTGGACTGGACCCCTGGCTTCTACACGGGACCTGGGAACGCGGGATCCACTGCCTACCTTGCACTGGATTCAGATAAGATCAGAATTTAAAGAAACATACGGCCATTTAAACTGACAAAACCATGTAGTAACAAACCGACTTGACTGACTTAAATGCAAACTCTGAACTGACTTAAATGCAAACTCTGAACTGAACAATAAGAAATCATAAAAAGAGAACATACTACCTGCTTTTACAGTGGACACTTTATGTTATAAAAAGAGTGAGGTACTTGAATGGAATAACTTTAATTTCATTTTATTTTTTTTATTTAACAATTTACTTTTTGGTACAACATTGTTGTTTTGTGCTTACTATCCTCCTCCCTTCTCGAACCAAGACAATGGAATAGTTGTAAGCTTACATTATTGGCCAGCAGTCCAAATTACTAAGCCTACCCACAAGTGCATGTTACATGTAGGTCTCTGTGCAACTTTTCAGGATGTGTGTACCTGTACTGCTTCAATTTGTGTGTTCAATATCTCAGTATGTATCTGTATTGCATATTCATTATGTGAAAGTTGTGCTGATTATTTGGTGGGATACGTTTTCTCATCATTTGATTCCTTCTCAGACACTTGAACCACTTTTTAGATCAAAAACAATGAAGCACATAACATCAAGGTCCACTTCAGAAACTTAAAGAAGCTCAGATAATTGCTGACCTTGACCCTTTGATCCAGCAATGCAGATTAGAAATAGCTAAATATATTGTGTTTGCATAAGAAAGACAACCATTCATTTGTAGTGTATCATATAATAGCATTCTTCAATCTAGTTCTACAATTTAGTGTAAAAAATTCAGTGTAAAAAACCTCTCTGTTTTATTGTCTATTTGATTGCATCTCCACCAGAGGACAGCAAATAGGTGTTTTCACAAACCAGTCTGCCATTTTTTTGTCCATGCCATAAACACTGACTCTCTCTTTGTATTTCTAAATTATGAATAGAGAAAATCACTTTGAATGCATTAATAATTCTAATATATGCTAATGTCTGTCTGCAGCTGTGGTTCTTTTGACTGTTTCTGTCAGTGCACAACACAGATCACTATTTACTCCTGTATTACTCCTGAGGGTAGTTTACAGTTTATCTACTATAGCATGTGTGGGTAGAAACTTCATGTAAGAACAGTGTTGAATACCTTTGTAGAGACAGAACAGAAAAGAATGTTGTTTTTTTATTTGAATTTTGTTTATTTAATGAATAAATAATTTTTTTGTCAAGGCTTTTGAGGCTTTTCTTGTTGCAGTTCAGTGGGAAGGACTGAGGCAGGCTGCCGTGACTGGATAGTTTCTTAGAATAATTTCACACTGCAGAATATAAAATCATATAGAATTAAATACTTATAATTAGCTGTTGATATTAACTATGGGTTAAAGCAGACTTTGTGTAAATATCTGTACCTTGGCAATGCTGGAGATCGCCGTCTTTTGCTGGAGGTTTGACTTTGTTGCTGGTGGAGGCTGTAACCAGGGCCTTGACACCTTGTGATGAAAGAAAGTCTGTCAGTACAAATGTATATACAAAAGTGAAATGATGAAAACGAATGTGGGTCATACTTTTGAGGATGACACTGAAGCTGGAGGGTGAGGCTGAAGGGGTGCTCGGTGCTAGAAGCCTTCGATAGACTGGACACAGAGACAAGATGGTACAGCTTCTGTTTTTGAGGTACAAGTAGGTGGAAAGTGGTGCTGGAGCCTGATGTTAGAGGCTGGAGGTGGTGCTTGGTGGTGGAAGTTCCAGATGGATTGAAGAAGTTTTGGTTTGATGAGGCAGAAAAGACAGGATGATGGTAAGACGTCTGTTTTTGAGGCAGGTGGAGGCTGAGGCAGAGTTTGTGGTTGGAGCTTGGTGGTAGAAGCTGCAGATGGACTGGACCCACAGACAGGATGGTACAGCATCTGTTTTTTGGATGGAAGGTGGTGCTGGAGCCTGATGTTAGAGGCTGGAGGTGGTGCTTTGTGGTGGAAGCTGCTGATGGATTGAAGAAGTTTTTTGATGAGGCAGAACAGACAGGAGGAGTAAGACCCTTTTTTGAGGCATGAGGGAGGAGATTTTGACTTGGTGAGAATGCAAGACGGACACACAGAAGAGACATTTTTTTTTAGTGAAGGTGGAAGATTGATGAACGATAGAGAAGCTGCAGATGAACTGGACATGCAGACAGGATGGTGTACAGTGTCTGTTTTTGAGGCAGAAGGAGGTGGAAGGTGGTGCTGGAGCCTGATGCTAGAGGCTGGAGGTGGTTAGCTTGGTGGTGGAAGGCTGCTGATGGATTGAAGAGTTTTGATGAGGCAGGACAGAACAGGCAGGATGGTAAGACGTCTGTTTTTAGAGGCAGGTGGAGGCTGAGGCTGGGGATTGTTGGAGGTGGTGCTTGGTGGTAGAAGCTGTTGATGGACTGGACAAACAGACAGGATGGTATAGCATCTGTTTAGGTGGAAGGTGGTGCTGGAGCCCGATGTTAGAGGCTGGAGGTGCTGCTTGGTGGTGGAAGCTGCAGATGGACTGAAGAAGTTTTTTGTTGAGGCAGAACAGACAGGATGGATGGTAAGACGTCTGTTTTTGAGGCAGGTGGAGGCTGAGGCAGAGTTTGTGGTTGGAGCTTGTGGTAGAAGCTGCAGATGGACTGGACACACAGACAGGATGGTACAGCGTCTGTTTTGAGGTAGAAGGAGGTGGAAGGTGGTGCTGTAGCCTGATGTTAGAGGCTGGAGGTGGGGCTTGATGGTAGAAGCTGCAGATGGACTGAGAAGAGGCTGGATGTTTGTTGCAGAGCTTTGGAGACACTTGAAGTATTCTTATCAAAAGTCTTTTAAAAGTCTTTCAAAGTTCATCAAATAGATGTCTTGAACTATATACACTATTTACAAGGAGAGGAACGTCTCTAGTGGAGACGGGGTCTCTTTTTGGGAGGAGCCCGAGGTTCCGGCTCTCCAGAGACGTCTACGTCAATGTGAGGGGACAGTCCTCGAGTGCAGGGGACTCCTGTATTTCAGGAGTCCCGAGGCTGTCTCCACCACAGAGAGGAGTGGGACGGTAGAGCCTCCCACAGGCGCTGCTTGATCTTACGACCGAGGCTCAAGAGAGTAAGGACGAGGGCTCCCATTTTTGTACCTTTAAATGCAGACAAATATGAAACAAATTTCAAACAAAATTTCAATCAAAAAGCAGAATCACTGTAAGCCCTCTGACCCTGATCTGTGATAAATACAGTAGATCGTACCAGTGTTTAAATTAGAAAATGATAAAAAGATATTTTAACATTTTAAAGAAGTATACTTATCTTTTTGTCAGCCGTAAAAATAAACCTACTTGAGCATGTCATCCACTACTGAGTGGTAGATGCTCTGATACTGCTCCACAGTGTAACCGTGGATCATCACAGGATCACTGTCAGCAACAGAGCTCTGTCCTGAAGTGGACGGCTCGGGGCAGGGGCCCACGCTCTGAGCAGCGGAGGAGGGCTGAGGGCGGCGGGTTAAACCCAGGAACTCTGGGAGCTCAGCAGAGTTGCTGCGTGGCTCAGGTTCAGAGCAGTTTGGAGTGACTTTGGGGAGGAGGAGGGGCAGGAGGAAGGTCAGTGGTGGGCTGGGAGGCTGGTGGGGCAGGTGAGAACCAAGGACCTGTAGAGGAGGAGGGCCCACTCGGACACTTAGAGTTATGCCAATTAAAGTTGATTTACAATCAGCTCTGAGCCTGATTGATTAATCTTGTCACTTCAACAGATTCTCTAAATCTAATTTCTATTCTTCAGGGACTTTTACAACACCATGAGCTTTTACATTATCTCCACAAAAACCTCTGGTATTTACCTGCTTCCAGTAGCCCTTAGACTTGTCCTGACTCCTGTTGAACCTCTTCCTCTTCCTGCAGTAGTCGTGCTCCTGAAGCTGAACGGGCAAGACACACTGCAACAAAAATAATGTACACACTTCAGAATAAGACTGATTTTAAAGTAGTAAAATAGCAATAAAATAAGAATAATCATATGAATTCATAACTGTTCATCGTACAAAACAAGAGAAAGCACGTTTTTGTATTTTATCGATATTTATAAATGTCGTGATTAGCATATAGATATATTGTCATCAATCAGTAGCGTAAAATATTTATATTTCGCTAAGGCTATAGCATGTAACTAATAACACTATAATGAAGAACTAGGATATGGTGAAATATTATATTATTATCAGTAGTGCTTTCTTTTTTATCCTAACCTCGTCACTGTGCAGTCTGGGCTGGACAAAAGACATGCAAACTGATTGGTTGGCCTCTCTAGTACGTAAAATACGCAGATTACAGGCTTGCTGCGTTTGTTTTGGCCAGAATTGGTCCTAATGGGTTACTTTGACTTAGAACTCATACAATTTAACTAAACATACATTTTACAGGGATTATAATGAAAAATCTAATTAAAGATTTTTTTTAAATTTCAAAATACTCACATGCTCCATGCTGAAGGTTGTCTAGTTGCACGTAGCAGGTCGTTAATAGGTGTTTTTTTGAGAAATCGTCGAGTGAAGCTCGTTAAGAGTGTTTTTCGCTCGTAGATCCAAAAATGGAATGAAGAGATTTTTTGTGATTTTTAAAATAATACAACAACGCACCTTGAAACGGCCCTAACAACCATGGAACCCTCGCAGGCTAGGTGTCCTACAGGCTAATAATACAATTAATAAATAGG
>JAWCTZ010000340.1:0-46974 GCA_036850595.1 Rhyacichthys aspro | reverse complement strand
ATCATATATATAAGAAATTATATTCGAAATGTCCATCTAGTATGTTGCAGAACTCTGAATTACAATCCACTCTATCATTTTTTTTTTTAGTTTTTCCGTAAGTATTTGTTTTACATCAAAGACAAGACATTCTACTGTAACCTATGGCAGTGGTGTCAAACTCAAATTATTTTTCTTCCTAACAGGTTTTAGGTGTATTTAAAAGGGTTTTATTTGGATTTGAAAATATTTTAGTTGGATTTTATCCAGGTTTTGATTGGATTTGAACAGGTATTGTTGGATTTGAACAGGTTTTACTTGAATTCGAACAGGTTTTAGATGTGTTTTAAACAAGGTTTAGTTGGATTTGAAAAGATTTTAGTTGGATTTTATCCAGGTTTTAGTTGGATTTGAACAGGTGTTGTTGGATTTGAACAGGTTTTTGTTGGATTTGAACAGGTATTACTAGGATTTCACAGATTTTGATGGACTTAACAGGTTTTATTTATCTTTGTAGCAAAAACTGGCTTATCCTATAAAACCTAGTAGCAAAAATATCAACTACTAAATTTACTGGAAGGCCACATAAAACATTGCAAAAGGCTGCATTTGGCCCCCGGGCCTTGAGTTTGACAAATGTGCCTTATGGTAAAAAAAAAAAAAAAGGCAGCCATTTTATGATGATGATACTGATAACACACATTTAGTAGCTCACCACTCTATCTAGTGGTACAAAGTGATATAACAGCTACCCCTCTGTTCATATCTGCAATATCATCAAGACAAATATGATTTTTTTAAGATTTTTTGTTTGGTAAAAGTAAATATAGTACATCAAATAAGGACTTTTTCTGCCTTGTTGTTGACATCTAATGTCTGTCTGCTTGTACTGCAATAAAAATGTCATGACCAGACCAATCTGAATTGCCCAAATATTTAATCACCAGTCATTAATTAGGATATTAATGCTGTTCATTTGCAGAGCACGCACTGCGCAGACCTTCTTCACTGTTATTTGTATCTACATTTGCAGAATTCCAAATTGGATTGTCGTAGAAGGCCTTCATTAATCATTTGTAATGGAAATGTACATGTTCCCACAGTGCATTTTTAATATGCAAGCGGCACTCAATGATGACTGTTCCCATAGGTCGACGTCAGATGATTGATTATGACTAACAGAGAGACATCTGTTCTCTCTGTGCATCCTCAACAGGCGTCTTCCTTTTAGTCACTCAGATCATTATTCACTAATATTTCAACTTAAACATGAGATGGACAGCCAGTCTTTTCCAATTTTAACTGACATGAATGACTACACTTATTACGTAGATAGACAATGATTTTATCTGCTTTATTTTTCTGTTTAAGCTGTAATACAAATCTACTTGGTGGTTCTAATTAATGCCTATAAGCCCTTCTTAAAATATTGTGCATATGAAATGTTTAGATTACAGTTTCTTGGTGACTCACACTTCAAACAAAAAGCATATTCCATACGTTTGCATTTGTGTGTGGGCTGCCACTGCTGAACATGTCTCCAGTCATTAATAAATGTCATTGCTGATCATAGGCCATAGATCTCAAGTTAAACTCATTTTCTTAATCACCGCTATTATAAATGACTCTAAGATAAAACCACAGTCATACATTATACTTACAGTGCTTCTGACTACATATGAAGGGTTTGAAAAAAAAACTGCTATATGTTTTAGGATGCTTATTATCTAAAGCATCCTAAAAGGCGTGTGTGTATGTCAGGTTTGTCAATGTATTACTAAGAAACAAAAGAAGAATCAGAAAGTGCAGTCTTGGGACCCTTGATGGAGATGTAAGATACTGCTGCACACCAGTAAGCCTCAGTCTAATGAAAAAGCCTTTGCCACAGGGCCTAAAAACATCTTGTCATTGTCGTGAGAGCATTGTCACTTTTAAGGTATACATTATGTACAATACTGCTATAAAATGTTAAAACACATTTATACTAGTTATTGCCTTTATGCACTCAAAATGTAAAGCAGCTGTTGTCTTATATTAGATGGTAGCCGGGCCAGCCAGCCATCCTATTTCTGCTTCTGTTCTATATAAATGATTAGTCTGGTTGTGGTTGATTTGTTGATTTCCAGGGGGCGGAGTAAACTGACTAAAATTAAACTACCTCTTAATGAAATTGGACTGACACAGAACCAAAAAGAATTAAGGAGTAGTTCCAGTCTTGAACATCGCCAAAGTCCTATCCCAGTTTAGATCAATGCTTCAGAGTGGTCAGGTCCTGTTAAACTTGGTGGAAGTCCTGTTCAATAGGAGGAGTTAGAAATCCACTTCACTTTGCTAAGAAGGTCAATGGGTCTAGCAGGCCAGGCTAACAAAATAGCTTATGGTAGTCTAGACCTGGACCAATGTTCACAAGGTGAGATTTTATACTGCCTGCAGCGTCCATGATTTAAATGTATTGTTTATAACCCACTGCCACTGTCAACTAGCCTTAATAAAGGTTTCACCACATGGTGGTAGAGCAAGATTTGCATGTTTTCTAATTTTTAGGAAAGATTTCCCGTAATTTGTCATTTTTAAAGTGAACCTCCTAAAGCTCTCATTTTGATAGCAGAGAATTGAGATATTCCCTACAGCTTGTTCTTTTTCTCTCATTCTAGATGATAAAGAAACAACTCTGCACGCCTGACATTTCATTGCCATTTGAAGAACTTTTAATTGTTTTCATACTAAAATAAATTTTGATAAAACTTTATATTTGTTTTTAACTGACTTATGGTTCACAAAAGGACAAGGGACTGTTGGCTCCCCACTCCATCTAGTGGTACAAAATGATGTAACATGCCACCACTATAGTTATTTTAACACCATCTGGCTATTTTATTTTAACACCATCAAGATTATTTTATTATTGTCCTTAGACATATTCCCACATATTCCCATTAGGGAAGTTTGGCCTTCCCTTCCCAGACGGACTTGGTTGGTGAATTTAACAAAGAAATGTACTGGCAATTAATTAGTTTTTTACCAGTTATGTTTATGAGACACACAATCATTTGCACTAATTTTCTTTATAATGGAACATTCAGAGATGATCCTGTTGGTTACCACGCATCTGTTCCATGTAATAATGTGCCAAGTAATAATAACATTGTAGTGGTCCTATAAATGACTAATTACCTTTCATGTGCTGTCAGTGGTTGTAGTGCTGGCCTTCATCATCTGCTGGCTGCCCTACCACATCGGTCGGAACCTGTTCGCCCAGGTGGACGATTACGACACGGCCATGCTCAGTCAGAACTTCAACATGGCGTCGATGGTGCTGTGTTACCTGAGCGCATCCATCAACCCCGTTGTTTACAACCTCATGTCCAGGAAGTACCGTGCTGCCGCCAAACGCCTCTTCCTGCTGCACCAGAGATCCAGGCCAACCCACCGCGGACAGAGGCCGCTCTCCGTCATCGAACACATGTCCACCCTCAACGAGAGCCTCACCGGAGTCTGAGAGCTGTCCACAGGGAGACATGTTTGACTTTCAGGGAGGTCTGCATTTTAAAGAGCTGCTAAAAGAGAAAGGAACGGGTTTAATGTTTATATTTGACAAAAATAGGTTGAAGGTTATACTGCACTTCAATGCAAAGTCACTTTGAATGCAGACTGAGTGATTTTAATGATGATGTTGTTTTTGTGGTAATCAAAAAAAAAATGCAGCAACTGTACTTTTCAGGTACATTGTTTTAACTATGTACCATTTGCATTGTCCTGTTTTAGTGTTCTGTGTTTGCCACTAAAGCTTTTATTTGTCCTGCAAAACCGGAAATAGTTTTAAATGTGCAGTTTGCAGAATATTGTATTATACAGTTGAACAAAATGTAAGTCAATCTAAATTATGATTATAGTGCAATTAAAACTGAACACTTTTAGCAGATAAACTGAGCACACCTGGAAATGAAGCACAGACATGTTTCTTAAGGAGCACACACTGCATAAAGGGTTTTAGGGAATTTATGAGCACATACAACATGTCCCTCCAGGGCTACCATACTACCCTCCTTAGCCAGTGTAGTGACCATAAATTTAGTTATGTTCATTTTGATAACATTTGATTTGATTATAAAGAATGACTGAGTGTATATCCATGGTAACAGTGACAACAACCACGGCAGCTGTGGGTTGGAGTTGGAGCACTATTAGGACTAATTACATGTTTTCATGTTACATTGGCATTTTCGTCTCCTCTGCATCTGTCCATACTAATTAATCACTTTTTACTCTTAATCTTAAACTTAATCTGTTAATGATTAGCTTGAAGTGAATGAAGTTTACTGAGATTTTTTTTTTTTTGAATGAGGAAAAAAAAGTAAAATTTCATAAAATTTTCTATGTAATTCTAGCCAGGACCTAAAAGGCAATTTGCAGTGTATAATTGCAATCTGTACATTCACCACCAAAGGGCTCCAAAATGGCTCCAAACCTACACACTCCACCTTTAAAAGGTCCCAATATTGACTTTGTGTATATTTTATGATTGTTTATTGTTGTTTGTCAGTTTCGTTATATTCCTTTTCACAGTGCATTTTGCTCCATCTTTATATTTCTGTCCTTTTTACAGTCATGGCAGGTACTACATCCTTTTCTATTCACCGCCTTGTAAAAGTCTTGGGAATGATCTCCAGAGAAGAACAAGAACCATGTTATATTCTACTAGTGTTTATCATGCATACACTCATAATTATCATCAGTCAACTGCTTCTTATTAAATAGTTCTGCTTAACAGATATGGAGGCTAATATGTCCCATGCTTGAAAAGACCGGCCTAATTGTTGTTTAAGCTATATTAATCTGTGATATTACATTTGTGTCTAATGTATAGTCAACACGCCATTTTAATGTTGTTCTCATCCTTCAAGAATTAAAATACCTATTAGCTGTGGGCTATCAGTCGTGCAGATTGTAAAATTGCCATTCTGCTGTGTGGCTGTTTACAGGGCTGTCTCTGCGGTGGATAGATGGAACATTGCGTTGATAAAAAGCTGCTCCGTATGAAAATAGGGCACTTGTTGTGCGTGGCTGAGACGCCGAGGCCACCTGAGCCCCGGGGTTCGGGGGAGCTGCGTACGTGCCAGCCATCATGTGTAATTTGACGGTGATATTGTATTATCTCGAATCTGAGTTAGATCAGCGCTGGCGACCGACAAGCTTTGTATTACCATATTCAAAGTGATGGCTCCTCTAAGCGCATTTGAGGCCAGAAAAAAAACAATATTAGCTTGTCAGCAGTGGCACAGTTTATTGCTTTCACCTACATAAACTTTAATCTTTAAAATTGTACATGGTTGCATTGTGAATAGAAATAGCATACTTTTTGTGCTGTGTATTTTTAGACCAGGTAAAATAAAGCCAGGATTTTTCATCTTGTGTCTGCCTTGTACTTTCCGTTCCTTAAAAAAGAGCTATCATGACCTTACTCATGAATCACCAGGCCTCCTTTTTCATAAATACAAAGAGATGAAGTCGCTCAGAGCTGACTCATCCTCACGACACTTTTTTTTCAGTGAGCCATTCATCTCTGTTAGAGGAGTGGAAGCAGCAGGTTATTCCACCAACATCCCGCTATCACCTGAGGAAACACACAGCACGACTCCTCAGCTGCTTATTTTTTCTCACTGATATCCCAGAGACAGGCTCCTCCATGACTATTGTCACCTGTATTGTCACAAAAATCATGTCTGTCTGATATGATTTTACATTACATCTATAAATGTCTGAAGTATAATAAAAATCTGATGTGTCTCATAATTAACTCATTCTTTGGATAAAGAAGTTTGTTGCTTGCTTGTGTGTTTATACCAGCATAAGGAATGTACGTCTATATGTTTATATCTTCAGTACTGTCAAATTTCTTTTTAGCATTTGGACTGACAGCGCCATGTAGGGGGCATTTGCTAATGGACCAAGCTTAGTAGATAATTTAGTAGATATGTTCATATTAATTACAATAAATGAGTGAATAAATCCACTCTCATCATGAAAAGTTTGAGAATGAACTATGAAGGTATGAACTATTGTATATAATTGAAATGCCCCCCTGTTGACTGTACCAGTACAAAACTAAATTTGTAAATTATTCTGCAGATATTTCTGATTAGTATGTGTATTTTGCGTCTACCTGTCCTGATCGCACCTAGAGAATGGTCTGACCAACCTGGGATTCCTTTTTCTGTGGCTCTCCCTGAAGTTGCTCCTAATTTTTCTTCAGAGTTGCCCTTTGAGGTGACTCTGCGGTGACATTGGGCTAAAAAGTCCTGTCCTGTCTCGAATGAGCATTTGTTTGTGTGTCCAAGTAAGTGATTAGGGAGGGAACTCTTTGTTCTTGTATCTCTTTTTTGTTTGTACTGCTGCACTGCATGATTTGCCTTTAGCATGATTGGCTTTTTTTATCTAGCCTTGTAAGAAATAATCAGAACAAAAATTTATACTTGTACATATACAGGTTGCAACAAGCATATATGGAGTAAGTTACCATATTTCACACTAAAGGACAGTTATGTTCACTACCTGACTGGTACAATCATTTCTGAAAACTCACCTTATGCTTTGCAGTACACATCTGGTTGAAGGTAATGCTTTCTGTCACCACAAGTGGGTGCAAAGTGTATCCAATCAGGAAAGACCTTGTGTCATTTTGTGAAGACCTCCAAACAAATGACAAAGGAGAGATGCCTTTGTGAAATAAATAATTCAAGGGCCTAAATAGTAACAAGTTCATATATTGTAATTCTAATCTTAGATCTTTTACAGGTTTCATAAAGTTAAAGTGTAACCTCTAAACATTATTTAATTTCCATTTCCACTCCTCCTTTCAAGAATCCTTTATCAGGTTTCCTTCACCCTCCATTTCCACAAATTATCACCAACACATACTCACTTCCTGTTTTGCCTTCTACTCATGTAGCCACAGGAAGCAGAACAAAAATGGAGGTTACTTGCGGGACCCAGACTGCTCTTTTATTCCCTACTTGTGGCCTTTTGGTGACATGGCTTTCTCTCACAAAAGCTTTTACCACTGCCGGCCAACTGTGTGCTCATCCTTCTCTGGGAATCTAGCAATCACCCACAGTATTTGGAGGTGTGAAGCCATTTATCTCACCAAAACATGAAACAGCACATCTTGTTCGCTTGTTGGCCGTCGTGTTCGACAAAGAGCGGGTCGTGGTCCCTTTGTGGTTGCCTGTAAAACAAGAACAAACACAAAGCCTTTCTTAAACCCACCAAACGGCACTTTGAACAGCCTCTAATGGCACTAATAGTGATTATAAGCTTCATTTATAAAGCACTAATTGCCTTGTCTTCCAAAGCTTTTAATGACATTTCCCTTTGTTTAAGGAATTGTGCGATCTGCTGAAAAGTCAATGACCCGTTTCTTTCTCTAAATGAGTTCTGTTAACTGTAATTCAGAAGCACATTTATTCACTTCTACCTCAAATGCTTAATAGAAATTTCCCTGAAGTAGAATGAAACTACTAAAATAACCACATATAAAGCTTATTTGTTGGGAAAGGTAGAAGTTTGGGGGAAGAGTTCTTGAAGGGTTTGTGCATTGTCCATTCTGCAAAGCCCTTGAAGCAACTGTGTGATATTGGGCTATAAATAACGCTGACCAGAATTAGCTAGCAAAACATCACACCCAGCCTCAGACACTTCAATAGGGTTGTTACAGGCAAGATAATCTCGGAACAACACTGTATGGCTGCATTATGTGAGCTGTTGAATGTATGAATTGTGGAAAAAAATGAATTTGTCAAGGAACAAATGAGAAAAACATCCATGCTGCGACGTTTTTAGTAAATTGCAAACAGAAGAATGAATTACAGGGAGTACATTCCCACACCACATAAGAGTACACCACTTATAGAGAAGATATGGTGGGTGGACACTATAGGGAACATGTGAAAAAAAGAAGACTGCTACAGTAATGCTTGTAGGGAGGGCACAGATATATTTCTCTCAATTGGGCATAGCCTGTTCCATGAAAGCATCAATACATAGATATCATCTCAGTCCAAGTGTTTGCTAAGAAGAGCTAATTAATGTTGTAGGGGAGTACTCATCATGTGTTCATAGGCAAACTTACTCTGCTGTAGTAGCTCCACCTCACAGTCAAGACACTGAGAACATGGGACACCACCTTCCTTCAAAATAAAAGTTTAAAGTTGTTAGACTTAATATCCTTAATCCACTCCTTTGTATCTGTGCTATTTATGGATTTTATGAAAAGATTAATTTATCATGTTCCACACAGTTTAAATATTATTTCTCTATGTAAATGCCCTCTGTATTTTTATGTGTTTATATGAAAATAAGAAAAGATATCAAACTATATGACAATATGGGGGCGCATCAGATTTGATTACCAACACTCTCCAAAATCACACATCAAACTAAAAGCCAGGGGCCAATTGCAACCCTTTTTTGCAGCATTTCATTCGCCCCTCCAATACATTTGGTAGGTGATTTTTGGGGAGATCTTTAATCAAAAAAGACAAAAGGCACTAAACTATTCTAAAGATATATAATAGGGAAGAATGCCACCCTACAAATAGACTGCATAATACTTAAAAGAGGTAACCATTTTAAGAGGCCAAAATGGGGCTTAAAATGAGGGCAGAGTGGCCCAAATTAAAGTGAATTTACAAAATGCTCTGTGAAAATGAGGCATGAAAGGAGAAAATTCATGCTGAAAACAAACTGATGTCACAAAGACCCAAATGATGACTAAACCTTACATTCAAACCCTGATAAATTTAATAAAAGATACCCAAAGTGTCATAACCGGCCACTGAAAGGATTCTTATTCAGTAATGCAGCCCCTCACTACTTTTAGTTTGACATCACTGTCCACCATGCTTTATTGCTTAAAACTGTAGAATATAATGATTCTCAGTATTTTATCAAAACCTCCCACAACCTATCATTACAACAAAAAGTGTTCTAATGTTGTTGTAATTGTAAATTTGTATTTTGCAGCACATCTGGCAACATTTCCGTCACTCAGAGCAGCAGATAAAGAGTTTTTCGTCAACACGCGATGACATCACTAATAAATAAACTTTCACAGAAAAATTATACATGATAAACTATTATATTTGTACCTAAACTGCACGAATGTTTTCATTTGAATATGTTCGCGTAATTTACAAAGTTAACATTTTGACAGTGGTATTGAATATTAGCATAAAGCTACCTAGCTATCAGATAGGACTAGCACGCGCTTAAAATTAAAAAAAAAAAGCGTCAATGACAAATTATGCATAATAAACTATTATATTTGTAACTCATTTGCACGAATGTTTTAATTTAAATACGTTTGCGTAATTTACAAAGCTTACATTTTGTGAATGGCATTAAATATTAGCATAAAGCTACATAGCTCTCAGGTAGGACTAGCATGCTTTTTATGTAATTCTAATACTAAACAGATAAGTTATAACTTTTTACTGTGTCACCTTTTCTCACTGTTAGAAAAACCCTAAACAAAATCATTGTTTTTATTTTGAACACGTTTTAACAGAAGGTCTTACGCTTTGGTGACTTGACAGCGAAAGGGGAAGTGGAGGCGCGTTAAGAACTAGTCCACTCCTTCTTGAGGCTCCACTTTTAAACACTCGGCTCGTGTGTCTCCGCCGCGCCGCTCACTCTCTCCTCTCCCGGGCAGCAGCAGCACCGTGCTCCGAGCGGCCGAAAAACAGCAACAGCAGGCGGACACCCGCGCTGGCACAGTCCCCAGGATGGAGGTAACGCTTTTACTGTATCACACACTGAACTCCAGTACTTTTCGACCTAGGAAACAGATGGGTTTGGCATTAAATATGGTTGTACATGTGTAGTTAGGAGTCACATATTACATCATTGATGCTCGGTTGTCTTCATAGTTACCAAGTGCTATTTGTGAAGAATATATGACCTAAACAGCAGGCTAATTTGTTTTGGTTGCCTATTAGCTCCGTGCATTTTCACTGGATAAATATGGGTCTTTGGTAAAAGTAAACAAAAGCATCAGCCAAGTGAAACGGTGGTTTTCTAAGATAAGAGAACTACTTAGTCTACACAACAGATATGTGCAGCCTCAGTGGTTTGAAGTTCAAAAAGTATCTAAGGGCCCATGAAGTAGAGAACCCTGCGGAAAAACCTATTTAAATTCAGCTTTTATTATTAAATACATAAAGCTGACACTAAAAGGAAGACATTTGCACACAAAGGTTTTAAAAACACATGCAATGGACAAAATTGCACTGAAGAAAGTCAAAAGGTCACATAAATATCACTAAACAATACTATTTAAACCTAACTTTTTACAGTTTTAGTATACTCAACTATAGTTTTTTTTTCATGTAATAACCGTATGCCCCAGAGCATTTTATTACAGATGATAACAGATTCATGGCACATGAAAGATAGATTAGACCTACTTTTAACACGTGTTACATTTAGAGTAGTGTAAAGGAATCAGATGCTGTTTTGGCGCTGTCCTGAGTTTGTGGCTGCAGCTTCATAACAAGAAACCACAGTGTAAGAGGGAGGAAATGAAGCTGACAGCACATCTGTCATGTACCGCTGTTTGTTCATCTAGATAACTGTGCTGAGTGAATGCCATTAGTGAATTTGTCCGCGTTAAGTGTTTCTGCAGTCGTACTCATCCTAAGCACATGTGCCATGCCTCAGTGCAAATAAAAAGCCCATCACATGTGTTTTTTTACTATAGGCATAGCTCCCAGGTTTGTGGGCCACCTCCCAGCAACAAGTTCCTAGACTCAGGCTTCATTCTCAAATACATAATGTCATGTGGAATATGGAGGAGAAACGCCCAGATTTCCCCACAGCACGTGAGGAAGAACATTACTACATAACAGCTGTACCAATCAGCTCTAAGACCCAGACTGTCTATGGATAGGAAATAATTTTTTTTAGTCCAAAACTATAGACAATACATTTTAATACACATTCACTACAGCTAAAGTCAGGTCTTTTGAGACTAGCGTTGTCAGATGTATACAGTAACTTTACCAGAATGTTGCTGTAACTACACTTTTTAGTATATCTCTTGGTGACCCTTTATACTCTTCAGTTTTATGATGGGGTAATGCATTCCACTGTTCTGAAACTCTTGTCATGATTATCACACAGTTGAGAAAACTTGTGTCATTGAATAACGTTGTTCTCCTGTTTCTTGTTCTACTTCCACTCAAATATGTTCATCCTTGCACAGTTAAGACAGTTGAAGTTTTTTATATGTATGTGATCATTATGTGTTTGTTACACCTGCTGCACGATATTAGAAAAATCTGCGATGTGCGGTAACTTTTTGTTTTAAAAGATGGTTTTGTTGCCTCAGCACAAACCTGGTAAATGTTTAAATTGGTTTTAGGACTGAATGTTGCTGCAGTGTTGTTGGATAGCATCATACATCAATTAGGTTTGAACAAACAATGGCAGAATTTACATACACTTTTGCATTAATTTATTTTTCATTGAGCAACAAGATCAGCTTAAGTGGTGGACATTAGTACAGTTAGTCCTTGTTTAGTTGGAACTAATGGTTAGCTTGACAAACCCTTGAGTGTTTCTGTACATAGTTTGTAAGTGAGCAGGTACCCGAGGGCTGTACTGAATGTGTGTGTGTTGTGGTCGTTGCTTGGGGGTGGGTCTCCTTTAAAGGAAACAAATGACACAGCTGGAAAAGTCAGCATTTGCATGGACTTGCCAACCATATGGTGAGCACATTTATTATGTAATCCATAGTAAAGTTAAGAAAGCAGTAAAAGTGTGTACCCAGGAGACATGTACTAATGAGTTAGTATTTTCCCTCTGCTTTACAGCGCTATGTCAATGACAAAGTGTCACACAACCCATTCTTTTTTTCACTAAAACCACTCTCTGCAGTGCAGCTTCACCACTGGGAGCTGAGTCTAGTCTAGTTAGTGTCATGGTAAAGCAAGGGATGGAACATTTAAACTAGAGTTGGGACAATATATTGTTAGTATCCTTATCATATAATTTTCTTCCTACATTATTGTGATATTTCTTTTTCACTGGAAGAGGGCTGTTGTGCATGTAAATATGGAAGTTATGTGCAAAAGAGGAACTAAGCAAAAGCTTTAAGTACAGATACTGGTTAATCTCAGACAAATTACATTAAAATAAAGCTATAGGACAAGGAATTCATGCACAAAGCTAATTGTTTGTCAAACTAGGGCTTTCTTTGCACTACATTTCACAGATATCATGATTTATTATGAATTATTGTCTACAGAATCTTGCGATTAAAAGGCTATTCAGGCATCTGACATATTTGTTCTAGAAAAGAGCATGATCTTAACAAACTTGTCATGTGATTCTGATAAGCCATATTCTGCTGATGTTTGCTCTTGGGGTTTTGTTTTACATTCTGCAGAACAATTGACAACATCATTTTTTTTCCAAAAGATGACAAGACAGAAAACACAAAATGCAGTATCATCTTTTTCTTTGTCTCAATTTTGTTCGACATAATGGACACATAAACTGATTATAAATGATAAAATAGCCTCATACTGACTCCATAATGTGTCCATTCATTTACTTAAGCCCTTCCTACCACAGTACACAATTGAAAATGACAAAATGTTATTGCATCGAAGTCAACCTTAAAACAGAACCAGAAAATTCAACTGATCATTTTTGCTTAATCCTTGTATTTGTTCAGAGGTTTCACCTAGTCCATGTTAATTTAACAACATGTTAGTGTATTTATAATATGAATGATAAAAAAAGGAAAGTATGTTGTTGTGTTGTTAATACCGTTTAAGCTTACCATTATCTTGGAAAAAACTAAGCACATTCAGTCTTTGCAGCATTAGCGGATCATTTAAATGTAGTAGTAAATGGTTTTCCTAAATATCTCGTAATCCTTTAGAGGGCCCATTTGGGAGCAGTTTATTTTCTGGTTTGTTGCCTGTATTTACACCTCCGTGCTAGTTTCTCCTCTGAAGTAATTGTTTAGATGTGTTTAGTTAGATATTTTCTCATTTATGGCCAATTTAGGCTCCATAAAGCCTCCCTAATCCCACAGCAGTTGTCGAAGATTTAGTTGCTTTTTCCCTCGTTTTTTTAATCTCAAACTTTTTTGTTGCCAATGTCTTTTCGCTGTGCTATCAGAAACAATGCTTTGAGGCCCCGAGTTTTGTCCTGCAGCACGGTGTGGGCCACAGAGATAGCTAGGGCAGGAACTACAAGATAATGAGATCAGCGCAAGAGGACACACTGCTCCTTCAAAAAAACAGTACAATTGTGAAGAAAATGTTTTAAGATATCAGTCATATTCAGAGTCATGTTCAAGACCTGGTGGTACAGCTGCAGATCGTGTGGCATTCAAATCATGCCACATAACAACGTCTTCAGATCTGAGATATGCAGATGCGAGAGGAAGTGAAAGTAAAAAAATGCCACACTTTCTCACAAATCAAGAAGTAACTGCCAGCTCCTCCTCAACAAGTCCCTTCTAAATTTGGCAAGTAGCCATCCTCGTATTGCCTTTTTAGGCAGAAACTTGTGCAAACATAATAAGTTCTGTGAGCGGCTATAGCATTTCCCATTTTTTTGCCACAGTTGCATATTGTCAGTTTCCTTTAGTGATAAAACAGCTGCATAGGAAACAGTTGTTGTTTTTGTGTATTGATTTAATGGCTAACCGTAGTCAGTTTTACATAAGGTTGCTGTTGTTTTGGAACAAAAGAAAGAAGGCACTGTGGAGCTAGTGTTAAAGCATATTCTCATCAATTACACAAAATAACATAACTCCCATAGCTCACATTTTAAAAAGAGTTCCACAGACTGATTGATTGTACAGTCTTATTGCAGTCAGGAAGTAGTTCTTGTGGCATTTCATCCTGCAGCTTATTGATCTCAGACGTCCACTGGCTGTTGTTATGAAGCCAAACTCAGGGGATGGTCCGTGTTGTTCAGTATAGCATCCGTCCTGTTCTGTGTCTGTGGCTCCACTGCTTCAACCAGAGTCTCTAAACTAGTACCTGATATGATGAAGAGGGCATCAGGATGCTGGGACTGTCCCATGGAAACAGTTCTGCTGACTATGTCACAGGGAGATTTTGGTACAGCTCTTGGTTGAATAAAAACTGTAAACACGAAGACATGAGACAAGAACTCTCTTTGGATATATGGTCCTTGGGAACTTGGAGTATCCGAGTTACAAAGTTGTTTTCCAACTTCGGTGTGTTTACACGATTTCAGCTCCGGAAGTTGTAACATTCTAAACAATAACAACAAGGAAGAAAATCACAAAGGTGTATAGCATGTGTATGTTATTTTTTAAATGAGTTAATATAGTGAAAGTAGCAATTATTAGCCTTTTAAGGTAACCTCTTCTAAACATAAGAAGTTAACATAAGCTATGTTAAAACCTATAAGTACCGGACGTAAACTTAGTATATAGCCTAAATAAGCATGTATGAAATAATTTTAAATATCTGAAACGTTTGCTTACCTCTGCCATGTTGATGATGAAAATAACATCAACATGGAACTTCGGGCAACTCCGACTCATCCGAGTTTCCGAGCTGTTGTTCTGAGTTGAGCAGGCGTTCATGTGCATTTTTGAACTCGGAAGAACGTTTTCCCGAGTTCCCGAGGACCATATTTCCTGATCGCCATTGGGTGTACATACAAAACATGCTAATAGGCCATAGCACTGCTCTTTACTTTTTCCTAATGACAGCTGTTCTATTAAGGGCTTAATGTGATTTCTGAATGCATCTTGTGCGGAAATATAATTTGACACATAGATGCACATAGATACTCTAGATACACAGAATAAGCATTTTACTAGGCTAGTAACATCAGCCAATTGCTATTTAATACCATTGTCTCATGAGAGATATTGAGTCTCACGGCCACTCTGATTATGATGGCTCTTCACATCTGTCACTCGTCATTCATAAAACCGCCATCACTAGACTTTACAGTCCACTCCCTAACGCTGCAGATTGTTTGATATTGATGGATGTGCTGTCTAAGGCCTCTGAAGGGTGGATGAATGAATGCAGAACTACAGCATACTTTCAGTGAAAAGAGTGGTCCCAGCCTCGACGTCAGCCATCTGATCCTCACGCCAGATGGTTCTTGTCACTGCAAGGGCTGGGCCAGACTCTGAGAATACCAGGAGAAGTAGAATCCCCTCGTGAATGAGTTCTTGCTGTTGGTCTCTATTTACATTTTTGGTAGTTTCCTCATTGGAGGAGTTATCATTTCAAAATACCAGGGGAATCTTAGGGAATGGCTGTCTCTTTTTCTCACTTTGACTTTAATACAGTATTTTTTAAGGATCACTCTGTTCTTCTCATTAGACCTTTCTTAACTTTACTCATTATTTCATTTCATAATTGTGTCCACACCCTACAGCATTAGTCCATGTCTCGAGCCACTCCCAGAGCAACAGCAGCAGTGCCTTTTCGATGACTCCATTTACCTCATCCCTGCGACAGAGGCCCGTTTTAGCACCACTTATGCCATCTACACTTAGCTCATGTGAAAACACTGAGTGGTACAGAAGGCTGTGGAAAAGTGAGATATTCAGATGGAAGCTGCTCCAAAAGTACATCAAGTTTTCCTGGAAGAGGACAGAGTGAGAAGGTGCCTGTCTGCTCTCCTTGCTCTTAACAAGTGCAGGCAAAAAAGCTGCTGCTCTGTGGTGGTTTTCCCCTTTGGCAGCACAAGGGCGTCTTGTGAAAACAAAGTTTCTGCAATTCAAACTGAATCCTTACGAGAGAGCGTGTTGTACAAGGGCTTGCTCAACAGCTGTGTTTTGGTGCTCTTTATTTATCTCGGGTTTACTGCGTCACTAGTGTGCCGATGTGGATTGGAAATTAAAGGGAAGGCTTGAAAATCTCAGGCCACACTTCTTTATCAGCTCCATGGTGCATTACACAGGCTTGTTGCTCACTGACTGCCGCCACTCTGTCAGACAGATATGTTTGGATTCTCGCTATCGCATCATGTGCTTCTTCTCCTCTCCCTGTGGAAATAGGAATCACAGGGACAGACAATAGTAAGCTTTGTGTGGTCAGTTTCTCTACGTTCTCTTTCCACATCTGCTGGTCATACAGTAAACCTCGTGTCTCCATCCACTAATGGGAAATTAAGAGACTGCTCTGGATTAACCTTTGCTTTTCCTGCCTTGGATGCACACAATTCATGAACAGAACTGTTCAGAACTGGCCCTGGGCAAAGGCTTACAACATCTATTTGTATTCTTATATTACTAGGATATAAAGACTGTCACCCGATTATGAGCTGTTTACAAACAGGTGCATTCAAAATAGAGCTGTGTACTATGACCAGTGTAGTTTTTTTAACTTTTTGGTGGCAAAAGTGCAGATGGCAATTCAACACCTAACACTCCTCCTACGGTAGCCCTGCAGGGACATGCTGTACTCGATGAACACACCCAGTGGAAATAAGTTTGATGGTGATTTGACATTAAAAGATTAAAACAAAATCAGTTTAATTCATAAATGCCCTGAATCATAATGCAAGATCTGTGCTCTAAAAGAATAATGAGTGTGCTTCCATTCCAAGTGCTCAGTTTGGCTGGGCATTAGTAGAAATAGGAACAGGAAGAAAAGGAAACAAAAAGCCTCCTTCCACATTTTTAAAATCGTAAAATCAATGGCTTCTATTTTGCTATATACTCCCAACATTTTACACAATGCACCTTTAATTTTTCATATGATGTACTTTTTAGAGAGATTTTCAGATCAGGACATTTGTTGACTAATGTCTAAACATGTTTAGAATCGATCTATAATTAAGATGTAGATTAAATCCAATGTGTTGTGTTTATAAGTTATCTTGAAGTAAAAAGTATTGGAGTGATTTTGATTGTGACGCAGACTTCAGATTGTGATTCTTTTCCAAAACATTATCGTGATCTTATTAGATGATTGCCCAGTGTGATAATTGAACTCAACTTTATACTATCAGGGGAAATTCAATAAGCAAATTAGTTGATTCAGTCTTCTTTGATTGTACAGTGTTATTGCAGTCGTGAAGAAGGAGTTCCACGGTGTTCCGTCCTGCAGCTCACTGATCTCAGACGTCCACTGGCTGCTCTCTGTAGTTCAAAAGCCCAATGCAGGGGATGGTCCATGTTGTTCAGTATAGTATCCATCCTGTTGTGTGTCTGTTTCTCCACTGCTTTAACCAGTGTCTCCAAACTAATACCTATAGTTGAAGCTGTCTATCACTATCCATGACTTCAACTCATGTGAAGTGCTTTGCCAACTTAGTGACTACTTTTCATCTTCTTGTTATTTTTGCTAATGACTTGAAATTGCAACAAAGAAAGAAAGGGAAGGGAAGCTGCTGTCCATTAATGGCTTGTTCCGATCGACACTGACCCTTCCCAGATCCAGTCACATGGCTCTTATATCTCCATTTCCTTGTTTTAACATGCTGATTCGGTGTGTGTATATTTAAGCTTTACAGTATGTTTCAGATGTGGTCCAACTCATACCAAAGGGACACACACTCTCTCTCCCAGGAGCTGAGGGGTTACAGAGCTCCGCTGAGATCCAGGCCCGGACTCCCCTGCTCTGGGTTTTTTCCCAGGCCTGGAGCCCCAGAAATAGTTTGTCCTCTTCATTCTTGAAGTTTCCCACTCTTCAAGAGACCCCAGCTGAGTTAACACGCACAATTGTGAAAACCAAGCAGACTAAAATCCCAGAAACCAATTTTACTTCTACATATGCCCCATCGTATAGCATAATTATACACTGGAAAGATTAAAATAGCTGTCTATATTTTGTATGCATGGCTTGTGTTCCCTGAGTAGGAAGGTATTTGCATCTAGTCTATTTTCATACAGAATGAAGCTCATTAAAGATAAGCTCTTGCTGTGAAAATGAACTATTGAGTGAGATTAATGGATACTGACTTAAACTTGCTGGTTATTTCAGGCTTGGCTCATATGTCATATATAGCATATTATTCAGGTCTAGGTCACCTTGGGCATTTAAGAAAACACTGGAATAACACTGAAACCTTGAATTCTATATTGAGCAACATCCCCTGCATATGGCTTTTGAACAACAGAGAGCAGGCATCAGAGATTACTGAATTTTTTTGAAGAGACCTAACAACTAAATTTCCCCTTGGTGTTTTATAAAGTTGACTTGAAAAGATTTACATTAAAGCAATTGGATTACACATTGTCAAAGACTGTATGTTGTGGGGAGGATTTAATTTGGGCTGGAACATGCCACAACTAAATTGGGACAGAGGCTGACCAGAGTGTTGTAAGTTGACGCACTAAAAACTGTCAGAGAATCCTTTCTCACTGTCACTCGCTGCAGCTGTTATAATATCTTTCATATATTAATCAAAGTAAAGATCTCAACTTTATGTGTATGTGTCTCTAAGTTTGACAAATGACAGTGAGAGGAAAACCATTAACAGCATGACGCAATGTTTAAGTGCGCTTTGTAAAACTCAGCTCTACTGGCCTATAACTAGACTATTCTTTTACAATTTCATCTTTTTTGGCCAAAAAGCTTTCAGCTCAGCTATAACTTGGGCTGTGGAAATTACACATTGGTCTGTTAAAAGGACATTGTTTAGTTTAAAAATATTGCTATTATCCAGCTTTCATGTGTTCTGTGACTTTTTCCTCACGCCCCCAAAATACTCTGTGTTCTGGGACATCCAGGTTTACAAACGAAGCACTGGTTGTGAGACATAAGGTCCAGGGAATGCACCTTTTGAGCGCCATGTGTACATTCCTTTACTGCTCCAAAAATACCAGGCATTCCCACAATAGAAACACTCGTGTTGAACCTCCATATTCCAAAACACCAGTTAGAGCATCGCCTTTCTTACTTCCCTTCGCCTGCACTGTTGTGACTAGAGTCGGGCTGAAGGAAGCAAGTGTTTTTTGAAGGACAGGAAAGAGTTAAACAATTAGAGGTTACAGAATAATGGAGGGTGGGTGAATGGGTGGGTGGTCCCCAGCGATCAGTATTTATCACACAAGAGAAAGGATAAGAACATGGAGGTTTAAACAGAGCCATGCTTGATGCTGGAGTACATTTTGGGTGGAGACGGTGAGGTCATGGTGAGAACAAGAGGGAAAAAGGCAAATAATAAGAGAGTGATTTAAGTGTGGAATGTGTGCATCTGTGAAACATACAAGATTCATGTTTTTGTAGTTGTAGAGGGAGGGAACTGAGAGTGCACAACCAGGAAATGTGGCAACAGGGAAGAACATGTACTTAGAGGGTCAATAGACGCAACGCAGAAATGAGAATGAGAAGTGAGACTGTGTAATGTGATCTTAAATCAATATCACCTCAGCAATATCACAAAAACAAAAAACAAATCAATTTTGCCTTTTACAGGGAAGTAATGAGTTTGTGCTGCTCAATACTGTAATGCTTAATAGGGCTTTTGAACATTTATAATCATAGCAATATCCTATCAGTATTTTCTACTGCTTAAAAATGGTAATAGGTCACGGGGGGCTGCTTCTGGTGTGAGACAGTATACACACTGGACAGTATGTTGAGAATACATAATGCAAAAAAACAGCTTGAAGTGCAATAAATGTTAGCGTATTAGCCACATTTGCACTGTCTCAGGTGTATATTAGCAGCCAAACACTAAGACCATATATATCCACCGGGGCTGCATAGTATGGCGCAATTTTATCATATCTCTAAGAAGTGCTTGTATCAGCATAATGTTATGGTCCTTCCTGTGACGGACATTTACTGTGTGCAGGTCAAAATAGTCCAAACTGACAGAAGTGAACTTTAAAGGGTCCTGATTTAGACTCAATTTAGTCGTTGCCTGATTATAAATTTTATTCAGATTTAGTCCTTGTGTGTAGCCAGGGTTTACTTCTTGACTGAGTCTTGGATTAGTCCTGCTTTAACTCTTGGTTTAGTCTTGATTTAGACCAGTGGAAGTCCAGAGCCTTGTTTGTTAATTTAATTGAACTTTACTCTCGAACAACAATATCTGCTCCCTTCTGGGGTCACCACAACAAATCATCTAGCTCTTCCTGACACAAAGCTGTAATTTTATAATTTACTTTTTATTTATAATTTTATTGCATATATATTATATTTGGATAGAGTAAATAAATGGTTTTAAAATAATAAAAGGATATTGCGCTGTGAGTGCTATATTCTTCCTAAAGTGGATGAATGCTTCTAAAAATCTGTGTTTTTAATGAACTGACCACCCATCACTACAAGAAATGACAGTACAATGCAAGTCTGTGATTGTGAACATCTAAGCAAATGTTGCGTTCACCCAACTCACTGAAAACATGTACTTTGGTTTGGTTACTATTCTCATGTACATTCCATCCTGCAGCCATCTCCTAACGCAATCAGCCAGGGTCACTGATATGCTGAGTGAGCTAATGGTCATCAAAGAGTTTCACTGTGGAGGGAAGTTTAACAATCAGCTTGGGAATAGTAGGAGAGACCCAAAGTAGAGCCAAGAAGTGATAACGGGGGCTGCAAGGACAGGTCCATGCCGTCACAGGGCGCTCTGTGATGTTGAACAGCTGCGATACACAAGGCTTCTTTTCCTGTGTGCAGAACCACAACAGTAGAAGAAAAGATGAGTTCCCGTAAGGACAGAGCTGAGTGGTTTTGAGGGGGAGCACAATGGGCCCTGCTTTCTCAACCTGTCTGCTTTGTTTTGCAATCCGTCTGCATTTATCTGCTGTAAATACAGAAGTGAGAAGAGCTCATGGCACCATCATTATAAACGGCCCCCTGAATTTCACAATAACCTGTTTAGTTTCTACAAGGGAGACAAGGAAGCTGCATTTTATCATAGCATTCGTACTAAGAATATGTTTTTACATCAAGGAAATAAGTGAGAAATATGACTAATAAAAACGAATAAAGCACATGAGAAAAGAGTTCAAACGTTCAGCCATCACATTTATTTTACATCTGCAACATGCATGGAGCACATCAAGCATGTATTATTAATGATGCATAGTTAAGGAGTGACTGTTATTACATTTTTAAAAGGGTGTATTCCAAAGAATGCCTGCATAAAGGAGTGAGGTTTTTATCAAGGAAGTGAAAAAACAAGGTCATGTCAGGAATCTGTCTACATTCCTGCTTTCATTTGACATCCATTATTCAGCAGGAATGTCTTTAACGTATATGAACCTACAGGAGGTGGGCTAGATAGCTACTTGCCTTTTTAAAAATAAATCATGTGGTAAAGTGGGACATAGTCAAGAGATTAGCGTATTTGACACGGTTTGGCAAGAATGAGCACAAAATGAGCACAGCCAAATGTCAAAACGTGTTACTGTGTTTCCCTTTTAGAAAGACTCTCCATCCAAACCATCTGTGGCTGAACTGGCTGGAAGGTTCAAAGGTCATATTCTCCCAATGCCTAAGTCAAATGATGAGGTAACATTCTTAACATAATTTAAGAGTTTGAACTTTCTGTCTGTGTTTGTAAAGGAACAGTACTGCAGACATACTCATCAAATGTACTCTTAACGGCTGCACGATATATCACAAATTTATCGATATCACAATTATATCATTATCGTGATATCCATATCGCATTGAATGTCTAGTTATATAGCAATAATGTTATGACCTTAAATATGATGGACATGTAATCATTGTCCTAACAGAGCATTAAATCAAACTATGTTGCGTCTAAATGAAAGTCCTGGTTTAGTCCTAGTTTAGACCTGTTTAGTCTTGATTAAGTCCTGGTTCAGTCTTGAATATTGATTTAGCCGCTGCTTTGATGAGTGGAGGTTAGTCCACAGCCTTGTATTTCTTTACATTTTTGAAATAAAATTGAATTAATTAAACATTATCAACTCATCGTTATGGCAATATTCCAAATAGTTTTACAATATCGTGCAGCCCTAGTACTCTTCCGATAGTAACATTACAATATTCACTGCGATTGTATGCTGTGTTTATCATCTACTCTTTTCTAGGTGCCTTTTCGAAGAAGACCTCCATCCTCCCTGAAGCTTCAAAAAGATAATAACGAAGACTCCGATGTATGTTGTTTCTCGCTTTTTAAAATGCTATCTATTAAGCAGACTTCCGTTCTAATAGTTCTCAGTGTGAGGTCAAAATGTGGAGTAATGTTCTCGTTCATTATTGTTTTATGACTTGCTCTATGCCTTTGACTTAGTACTTATAGTAATTAAGCCTCATTTCCACTTGAACAGTACGGGGTGCAAAGAAAAAAGCGTTTGGTAACCCTTTGGCCTTTGGTTTCTTCACAGTGTAGTCAGGAAAAATAGAAATGTTCCTAAAATAGAGTTTGCCTTGTTCTTGTGATAGTCATATTTTAAGAAGAATGAATGCAAAGTGTTAGATGTTTTTTTAATACCAAGCTAGTGGTTATTAGCAACAGCTGTTTAAGATAGCATTTGCTTCATACTGCTCTCACTTCCTTTTTAATATAAACATTACATTCACTGTCATTGCATGAAACACAAGCACATGGTATTAAGCAGTAAGTCCCTAAAATGTAGGAAATTGCTTCAGCTTGCATCTTTTATAGTTAAAAAAGAACAATAAAACTGAAACAATGAAATTCTTCTACTGGTTATTTCGACAATATAGGGCTTTCTTTCAACTACAAACATGGATTTACTCTATTCTTTATTCTAATTAATGGCAATGCATCTAAGTTTTGTAGGCCTGTTTCAAAAGCAAAAGATTCAAAATTTCAATAAATTTTTAGAAACACTGCAGTTCTCTGTACCAGATTGAGCAGTATTGGCCCAACCTGTACCTATCAGTGGACTCTAGGCTAAAGAAACTGTCATAGAGTGTTAAAAAACTCTGTTTCATCAGTGGTACAGCTATTTGAGCCTAATCTGGCATAAATGTAAAGTATAAACTGTAAACTGTAACTGTAAATTTGTCTGTTTTTGGTTTCCCACAGAAAACTATCACTCCTCCAAACCCTCTCAAAGTGAAGACGAAGAACTCTGCACTCATTGAGAAGCTCCAGGTATGTGTATTTCACAACATTTTTGTTTTCTGTATTATAAATGGATAAAAGTATGAAAGTAGACTTAGAATTAGTTAGATATTTAAAGCTCTACCGCCCCCCTCTGGTCAGTCATTAGCACTACTTGTAGAGTTTGCATGTTGAGGAAAAAGGGGAGGGCCTGTTGCTAAGGCCTCAATCGGCTCAGATTAACAAGCTAATGGGATCATGAGCTTCCCAGCCCACGGAGAGGCAGGAAAATCACCCCTTTAGTGTGCACTTCACAAAGTGGGCAGCCATGGGACAAAAGGGCTGCCGGTTTTCACTCTTCCTTTTCTCTCCAGTGCAGGTAGGATACTCTCAGGATTAGGCTGAATTTTATAGAATTACTATTATATTGTTAATGATGACTCATAGAAGTAGATATGGCTTATATTAATGAGCAGTGTTAGGATGTATATTTTTGTTGAAGTACAGATCTCATGCACTTCATTCAGCCATCTTCTTAATGATTCTAATCTGCTCTAGTGAAACAAACTGTAATTAAAAGACTAGTGTAGATGCTTTAAAATGTCCCTCTCCCCCGTAGGCCAACTTAGCTCTGTCACCCACTGCTTTGCTGCCTTCACCCAAGAGCCCAGAGGTAAAGCTGCAGCCGGCGCCGTCGTCCCCACCGACTCCACTCTCCCCCCTGAGCCCCCAAAGCCCCGGTCTGCGGCCCTCACAGCAGTCCAGCGAAGATGAGGACCCAGTGAGCTTCGAGAGCCCCCCTGAAGGCACCACACTGCCGAGCTTCAACAAGGTAAACAGATAAACCCACACAACACTACTCTTATATTCTGAATTTTGTCACTGTACACCTGAACAAAATATATAGGGTCAATATCTGTGCTATCAAAACACTGTTAGAAGCTTCCCTATTGACTGATGCTATGTTTACGCTAGCATGTCACAGATAAGATAGTGCTTTAATATTGAAAGGTGAGTGGTTTTGTTGTGTAGCTGTCAGGCAATCTAAAAGGTGGATTTGGCTATGTTATGATTACATGTATAAAAAACTCAACAGGGTTCTTGTGGGTCCTCAAAAAGTCTTTAAATGTGTTAAATTAAATTTGGTAAAATCAGGGTCAAAAAATTGTCTTAGTCAGTTAAAGGTCTTAAATCTGAATCTAAATGTGTTTGTTTTTGTTTGTTTTTTTGCAAACATGATACTCATGAGGCCCAAAATAGTTCTGCGAATTTGAATTTGAGTTTTCTCTTGGAAACAACATTAACTTTTAAGAAGCAGAATCAGTCTTAATTTTGTTGTCTCCCATCTAAGTATATGTACTTCAGATAATGCAAGAAAAAAATTACAATGTTCATGGGGTATCTGGGTATATGGAAGTTAAACTTAAAATAAATGTTTCAGTAAAGATTTGATGAGGTCTTGATGATGCTGTTGAAACAAAATTAGAAATGTAGATGTCTTAAAAGTCTCAATTAAAAAACTGACATGAACCCTCAACAAGATAACAAAATGGACAAGCTGATCATAAGTAGCCGTACAAAAGTGAATCTACATTTCCTCATGTTCATGTCTGTGTCAGATTTTTGTATCTGATTGAGTTCACTGACATACATGAGCTGTTACACAGTGTCACATGGAGTGCTCCGAAGGCATTTCTCATGCCATTCGTTGAGTGAGCTGTGACGTCAGAACCAGACACATGTCCCTGTCCCCCGCTGACGTGTTCTCTCAGCGGGCGCTTGGACTCTTTTCCTGTTTAAGCAGCCCCCGGGATAAGCTGGAGCATCATGGCCCTGTAGCACCTGAGTGTTGCTTCTAGTGGGATTGAGCATATAATCCCCTTAGCCTAGTTAAAGTCCCGGAGAACATTTTAGTGCAGCTCACTCACGCATATGAAGAACAGATAAAGGCAGAGTTAGGATTGGATTTCATGGTTAAGAAACACCATAAAAGGGCAAATTTGTTAACCTCACACTATACATTTAAGAAAATCAAACACTGACAATTCTAAGACACTTAGATAAGAAATAAGAAAAACTCAGATGGCCTTGTTATGGTATTTTTTCTCGAGTCTGTCACATTTTTAAGCCGATGGACTCATGTGACTGACTAAATGATACAATATGAGCTATCCTGTTAGAGTTTATTTAAATAAGTAATGCAATTAAAGCAACCCTGCATATTTTTTAGCCAGCAGAGGGTGCAGATCCCTTTCTGTGCAACTGTATTTTGTTCAAATATGTCTCTGCTAGTGTCCAGTCTATTGGCCTCTTTTCTGTGTTTTATGTGTAGTGTGGTAGAGCGCCTCACTCATGCCATGGTGACAGGAGAGGTTTCTGTCCAGCTGAGGGTACTGTGTCAGTGAGATAGGCAGGATTCTACCAATCTCATGTCTAAGAACCATCAAAATGACAGGGAGAATAGATATTTTCGGGCTAAAAGTTAGCTTAATTACAACTTACTTACTTACAAAAGCCAAATGCAAGGTAGGGTCCTTGTTGTTCAGTATAGCATCCATCTGTTGCCCCACTACATTAACCAGAGTCTCCAAACTAATACCTATAGCTAATACCCTAATAGTAAAACAGCCTCAAAAGCTAACTAGCCATCACATAGCCATGCAGAATAAAACATAGTCAGCAGTTTATTTATTTTACATTAAACGATAGCTTTCTATTGCAGTATAGCCAGCTTTGGCCTTTCCATCTGTATTTATGGACCAGTCCAGCTTGTTGTCCAGATGCACTCACAGATATTTATAGGTTCATATCTTATCCACTGATGGTCACAGTTTGAACTGGGGATGTATTGTGCCTAAAGTCAACCTCTTTGGTTTTGGAGGTGTTTAGAATGAGACAGTTTTTTTGGCTCCATCTATAAAAGCTCTCCTGTATTTCTCTGTCCATTTTTGATACAAGCCTCTATTGCTGTATCGTCAGAGTATTTCTGCATGTGGCAGGACTCAGGAGTTATAATTAAAATCTGTAGTGTGTAAAGTCAATATTAACAGTACTTTGAGGAGCCGCTGCGCTACTAATGACAGTCTCTGAGACACAGTTTCTCAGCCTAACATACTGTGTGGTCTACCTGTCAAGTTATCCAAGTAATAAAGGTCCACACCCACTGTCTTACATTTTTTACTAAGAATAGCTGCTCTGATGGTGTTGAATACTCTTGAAAAATCAAAGAACATAACCATAAACGTAGTTAATCCAGTTGAGCGTTAGCCCTATGGAGCAGATACAAGTATAGCATCCTCAACACCATTGTTTGTTTGATCCACTGAAGGGGATCAAAAGCATGTTTTAACTGTTATCTTAAAATTCGAAGTATTGAAGAAGTACATACTGTTATGTGCTTAACACCTTGTTTTAAAACACGGTCTAAATCCCAGCTGCTGTTTTTTCCCCAGACTCGTGCACGGCTGTCATTCAAGAGGCGTCCACCCACGAGGCAGCACAGGAGGTCGGCCGGGGATGAGGCAGGAAACACTCTGTCCCCATGTGAACTGTCCAGCCCTAATGAAAACGGGCACACCGATCAGGTTTTCGACAGCCCAGCGGAGGAGGCTGCGGTTAGACCGGCTAGTCTGGAGGAAGCCGAGGAGAAGGACAGAGACTGTGAAATGAAAGAGGAAGAGGCGATAAGGAATAATCCCGAAGATACAGTGGGTCTGGAGGAGCAGCCAGCAGAAGAACAAGGCCAAAACCCGGAGGATTTGGAGGAGGAACAGCTGCCCTCAGAGCCCTGTCCTGCTGAGTCTGAAGAGAAAGAGGGAAAAACAGAAGAGGAGGAAGAAGAGACGCCTGAGGAGGCAACCCAAGAAGGAATGTGAACTGTGAAATTGTTTATGTTATTCTGTACTTTTACTGAGAGTATTCTTCCAAGAGTTTCATTGTTTTCTGTTTCTGTCTCACGTCATCTACCGCCATCTCCTGGCCGTTTCTTGAACAGGTCGACAAACACTGGCACAATCATTAAAATCATGCAGCTGCTTTCTTCATCAGTCTGTATAGTCAGGCTTAAGTTTATTTTAAAACAAACACTTTTTACTGAGATCATTGTCCAGAGTACTCTTCTTCGACAAGAGTCACATTCACAGGATATAATTTAATGCTAGCTGCTATTTATTTTGACATCATACTTCATCATTTTCACTTTAGGCTGAAACAGTTGTGTGTACTTTGCATTCCTAGTTTACTGTTGGTAATTTGTTGTATTTACATGTATCTACTTTTATTTTGTGTACTCTGCAAAATATCTAAATCTCTGCACTGTGGAGCGGCTCAGGTCCTTGAAATTATGCAAAGGATTAAACATGTAAATAAAAACACAAATAAGAGTTTATATTTCCATGTTGGGCTTTTTGGTTTAACAGTTGTTGATAAGAATATTACTGAATGTGTCCCTACAGACTTAATGGGCATGAAAACAGGTGACAGTCAAATGTGGATATGTTGGGCCACTAAATAAATATGCAGTATTTAAACATTTGCAACAGTTACATTTTTTAAAGTGAACTACAATCACACACCTTTTTCAAAAAGGCCAAAGTTTGCTAAAAAAGATGTTTTAGTGCATGCATGAAAACTTTTAGAACAATGGGCCAATTTATATATGTATATAATATATTTATTTTCTCTCCTAACATTTTGTCACCAATATAACAGTCAAAGTGTAACAGAAATAGATGCATGACATCCAGCAAGTTTACTGCAGTACAGTCTACAATTCCTGTTTTGTGTAGGCTTTATTAAACATTAATGGATTTTAAAAAGTATTGCATAGAAACTTTATTGTACTTTTACAAACTGGCTAACTGCAGACCTCTGTATTCAAAAGCGGGCCTTAATCAAATCCTCTTGTTATACATTTTCTATGCCTGTAAAATAACATCTAACACAACTTCATAACAATATGTTTGTTACATGGGTGACAATCAATTCATACCCTGTGTTCTCACAAATACTTTATACAATATTTACAAGGTGGGGTAAAAAATGACCGCATTGTCCTTGGATCTCACATCAAAAGGAAACTGGAGTCATTTGAGGTTGAAAATAGGACTTAAGCATGAAACATTATAGGTTTATATTGGTTTTATTAATGGGTAACATAGCTGACAAAATATTGACACACACACAATGCAATTACCAGAATATTCTCTTTGAAACAATTTAAATGAACTGACATTAGGCCAGTTGTACAATTTCCAATACATAATCTGATTTGTCAAATTTACTTATTTAGCAATATACATTTTGAAATTAGACAACGTGAACAGAAATAAACGGCATAAATGATGATTTCAGTAAATGACAATCAACTGACTGTGTGTCTGTGCTGTCAGTGGGTGGGTGGAGAACATTAGTGAGTGTCAATCTTCTGGTGCATTCATGAGCATTTAGACTAACCTAGACTTACCATACGACAATGGACACCTAGGACAATGTTATAAGTGGGCTTGGACAATTTGACAAAAAAAAAAAAAAACACATAAGAATTATATACAGGATATCTTAAAACAACAGTCAAAAAAGTCGGACAATTTTGATTATATAATCCAATTTTTAAATAGGTATATAATTAATTATTATTATGATTTACTTTTAGCCTTCATTTGATAGGACAGTAGACAGTGGTCAGAGTGAATGACATTGGGCAAATGACCCGAGCAGGAATCGAACCCAAGTCTTTAAAGTATGTGGTATGCGCTCTACCAGGTGAACCACCAAGGAACTCCATTTTCTTGTTTTAATTAAGCTGTGTGTATTAAATGAAAGAGAAATACCGTCAATCATAAAAGTTTATACATTAAATGCACCCCAAATGATAGTATGCCTAGCTATAAAATAACTTAATTATAACAATATAACAATTATTTTATGATTACTAATTTGCCATGAAACCGTCTTATGTAAGGGTTCCCTTTCTAAATCCCATAAGGCTAACAAACACAAGCAGTAACAGGTACTTTTAGCTCGTCCTGCCATGTCATCCACTGCGTCCTTCTGACAACACCTTCTCCCTACGTCAGCTGTCCCGAAACTCGAAGAGACTCACCTGTCGGCTTCAGGACGAGCAGGGACACCGCCTCAATGGATCTGTCTCGGGAGAAACTGTCTTTCAACCTGCTTTAAAGCCCTCCGAGGAAACGTCAGAGAAGGAAATTTAAGAAATTCAAACTTCGTATGACCGCGGGAAAGTGTACTATCGGTATTAAGCCCCGAGTGGAGTTCCGGGTTCGCCCTCGAGTCAAGCTAACATTAAATACTCTAATGTAGCTCTGGAGACTCAACATGGATCAAACCTGCGTTCACGACATTCCTTTGGAGATTATAGCGACTAATGGAAACGACGGGGCGACATATTTAAATGATCGAGTGAGTTTGACTGTAATACAACTTTAATACTTCTGTATTAGTTTTGTTGATGATCAATATTTGATTTTCAGTATGTGGCAGCGGATAACATAGATGGTGTGGCAACGAGGAATGTCAATGCTTCAGAAACACACAAGTTACTACAGGTTAGCTCCCTTTTTTATTCAGTTAGTTAACCTACTTTACTCAGGAGACACTGGGGAATGTTGTCACTCATTTTTACAATCTTATAAATGTCTTCGGTGTTAAAAACTTAAAATGAAAGAAAGTCTGAGCTCAATATTGTTGATTCCATTTTGATATCTTGCTTGGTGTTTAATTCATGTAGAGTATGTAGGCTAAATGGTCACACTGGACTTTTTCAATAAATTAGAAAAATAAATTAAACCCATAATTTTCTTACTTTCAGCGTCATTACTATGTAAAAATATATTTAATATAGGCTATTTGTAGGCTGTCGTACAAAACATTTAAATAAATATCCAAATACAGTCAAAAAATATGGTTATGAGTGTTTATCTTAAGATTAAAAGATGGCATTAATCCAGACAGATTTCAAATATATTGTGATTTTTGCAATATAAATTTTGAAATCAGACAACATGAACAGAAAGTAGAACAACAATACATTTTCAAAGGATTGCACTAGGAATCACAAATTTGACATAAATGATGATTTCAGTAAATGGCAATCTGAGACTTGTCGAATAACTGCTCAGGTTGTTTAATATATCCTAAACTGTTCATTTATTATTGCAGTCTCAATATTTTGTATGGTCTACTTCAGAATACAGGCACCACCAATGGAGACACAGTGGCCAATGACGTTGAAGCTCCGAGACCATATACTGACGCAAAGGTTGGAAAGGTTCAGTAAGCCTATTTCACATGTGGTGATTTTTGACATATTTATACGCTTTTTTTGCATTATTCCTCCAGAAAAGTGCCATTTGCAAAGTAAAGGAACAGCTCAACCAAAAGGTCTACAAGAAAATTCCTATGTGGGCTGTCATCATCCTAATCTTTGCCCTGATTATTGCTGTTATTTTCATCTCCTTGGCATTGTGCACAGGTATAGTATAACAGTTTTATTAAACATTATCAAAAGAGAAATAGTCAATCTTGGACTATATATGGCTATAATTTCAGTATTTTATCTTCAAGAAGCTCTATTGTGTGAGAAATGCTGACATGTTAAGGCCATGGTTAGTCAAAGGTCAAGTCATGTCGCAATACTTTCTACTGTGACACTATGGTAGGAAAAAAGTGAGACCGTATTTCAAACAAAAGTTACTACGTCAGCCTTTCTTTTTTTGGAACAGTAATTCATGAGGATGTGGATGAGAAGTATGACCCCTCGACGTTTGAAGTTCCCCGGTATTTCAGCGGGACTTTCCGGCTCCCCAACCAGAAATTTACAGACGAGCTTCTCAACCTTAACTCCAATGAGAGCCAAGTGCTGGTCACAGAGCTTCAAAATAAGGTTTGGGGGGAATTCACCTGTTTCTTCGATACATGGCATAAGTGATAAACAGAAGTAAATGTTGAATGTTATTTTAGATTATATCTCAAACTTCCTTGTGTGTTTATTTGCTGCCACAAACTGAAGAATAGTCCTTTTACGGAACGTAGAGTGGATAAAGAGACACTAGAAATCACAAATTTGGTATAAAGAATATGATTTCAGTAAATGGCAATCTACTGATTGTGTGTGTGTGCTGTCAGCGAGTGGGTTGAAACTTTAGTAAGTGGCTCTGTATTCTGCTACAAGCATTTAGGCTAACCTAAGGTGACACTCTGTAAGACAGTAAATGCTTATGACAATGTTATGCGAGGATATGTATAAAATGCCAAATAACATGCGACAGAGGACCGAAGGACTGTTAGTTTTAGGACCTGAGCTTCCTCAACAGGCCCAATCTGATTGAGGAGATTAGCATACACATCGCTAAAGCTGCAAAACCCACATTAAAGTAACACTATGTAGCATTTAACCAGAAAATACTGTACATGGACTCAAAAGTTTTTCTTTATGTAGCCTCATAGCTCCCCCGCAAAAAAAAGCAGAAATAACAGCTTTCTAGGCCAGATACTTTTGAGAATTCATATCTCACCATATCAACACAATTTAACACATATCTAACATATAAAATACATATTCAGACATCACAGTGACGTAACCCATGTGATTCAGCATTTACTGAGTGCAACACTGTATAGTTATGTGGTGCTGCTTTCTACTGCATTCTACTATAGAAATAGACATTACACAAATGCAGAGTAAGGAAAGTAACACACTCGGAGGCTTGAGAGCTATGTTGTTTAGAATTCTTGCTCCATCTGCTTATACTAAACAGAGCAGCCAATGTACTTGAATAGCAAAAGTCATGTAAAAACTTTTCCTAAACATTTGATACTAGTGTGTTTTTTGCCTCGCCCACCAGCTGGATGACCTCTACACAACGTCTCCTGCTCTGGGAAGGTACTTCTCCAAAAGCGAGATATACGAGTTCGGGTAAGCGCATTTAACCATCTAAAATCACTGCCACAAGCATCAATCCAATTCATTCAACGAGTCAGGAGGATTTTCTGATTCACACAGAGAACTTCTCTTTTTTCCTCTGCCCACAGGGACGGTTCGGTCACGGTGGCGTACAAGCTGACCTTCCTCATGCCGGAAGCCGAGCAGGATCAGCTGAAACGCTTCACCCTGAGCCGGGAGATGGTGTACAATGTGTTGAAACAGTTTCTATTCGACCAAGAGACCGATATGTCAGACTTGACGTACATCGATCCTGCTTCACTAACTATGTTGACGTAAACAGGCAGTGACACAGTAGGTCTGTCTTTGAGAAGGTGTCTGTCAGTCTTGTGGGATACTTCTGTATGTGTGGAGGTATTTCACACACACATCTGAATGTCACAGGAGAGTCACTCTGTCCCTGAACTGAAACCACAAGGGGCTTTACCAAGTTAAGTATCAGTCTGTTCCTCATAAAATATCCTTTAAATAACTGTTTACACTTGTGGGCTTTTGTTTTTTTATGTTAAGGTGAATTCTTTAGGTGGTTGTACACATTTTATATCAGCAGTTTTGGTATCAATGCAAACTTTGTGTCTTTGGCTCAACAAGTGTTTTCACATGCAAACATATAAAAGCCTGTTGTTAATATTTGCATATCCGTGCCTCTGTCACTTGTGAGAACAACATTGTAAAAGAATTACCAAAGATAACTGTAAAGGGAAAATTAGCCTCCTGTGGACTTTTGTAAAAAAAACTCTTGTACATAAACATTTTTGTAAGTATCAGCACTTTATGTATTAGAATTATTATATAAAGCTGTCTGTTTTTTAACCCTGTTTGTGTGAGGTTGTTTTCTGTTTCAACACTAGAGGGAGACCATGCTCATGGTTAAAGAAGCTTTCACTTTTCCTTAGTCTAGACCAGTATTTTGTTAAAGGGTTTTATGAGATCTTTAGGGATACGTAACTTATTTCCTACAGAATAAAATTGTCAGGATACTCTCAGTTAGGAAAATCAGATAGGAGCAATGCCACAGGTTTTGTGTTATGAATGGCTGCTAATGGTAACCGGACTTGGCAGATGTGCCTATGAGTTGTTGAACTTTCACAAACATTTTTTTTTAGCAACTAACAATCCTCTTGAAGTAATAATAATGCAAGTGTGTATTAGACAGAAGGTATAGGCCCAAATTTCTTTTATCATATGCTTTGTTATTGTCTTCATTTTTACAACCCTAGAACTTCACACTCCCTGTACAAGCTCAATGTGGTCAAAGAGGACCATTTCTCAGCAACATGTGATCTTAATGGACATTGAAGTAGCTCAGTGTTTTACATGTTGAGTGTTTAAAATTAAATTTTCACTGGCCCCAACCTCAGCAGTACATAGTTTAGTTCATCAACAAAACAAAATACATCAGTGTTCCAAAAGTATCTAATACAAGCACATTTACAAAATACTGAACCATCTCATTAGTGTTTACTTCCCAAACAGTGCAAGTATCCAAATGCTGTGCTTAATAACACAGGTAATATCATTAGGCTATTTCAGTCTAACACCATATTCATCTAATTCTAATTGATTAGGTGCGTCAGACTGGCTGAGTTTTGGCAGCAGTTGTGGAAAAGTAATTCCTAACCTGTCTGACCCTGGACACTGTTTTAGATGGCAAGATACAGTCACATTATTTGGGTCAAATATAGCATATAACAGTTGAAAATATGAACAAGAAAAAAAACAACAACACGGTTTACATTTGAAATTTTGGCCTAGTTTAGAATGTCTACTCTGTCATCTAACTTTAGAAACTTAAGTCTCTAAAGTTAGACTAAGAATCCATGATGACACAAGGGAGGAAATCCTTGAATTAATTCCCTGATTGTGTAGTTAGGCTGTTTTTCTGAGAGGCAAACAGTCAGCTTTTCCACTTAAAGCACGAAACCACCACCTTCACAAAGGGACAATGGGTACAATGGATTAGGGAGCTTTATTTTATCATGTGTCCAGTGTCACTTGCTGGTCTATGAAGCAACAATCAATATTAATATCTATAACATAACTATGCATAATGAAACTTAACCTGACAATGATATCACACACATACATCAATGGTCTGATGTGATTCCCAGAGTAAATATCCATATGGGTGTATTTACCCAGACTGGGCAGACTCAGCTGACCTAAGCTGCTTTTGAGGGCTACTGTCTAGCTCCCAGAGTGTTATATAACCGGGTTGGCAGCGAGGTGCCATGCCATGCAGTGCCAGCCTGCTCAGCTGATGGACAGACTCACCAACCACATAGCATTCCATAATTGTAACGGGTGGGCCTTTGTCTCAATCCTATTTTAAGCTCTGTTAATCGTTTAAAGCCAGATTTGCTAAGATAAGCAGCAATCGGGGCTTTATTTTAAAGTGCATTCTACTACTACCAAGCAGCTGACCCCCTTAGGCCATTTAAAAGCATACCTGGGTCAGTCATAGGTCACCATCACTAGCTAAACCTGAATTAAATTGCTCCGCGACATAATACAAAGAGTCAAAGAATTACTGTTTTTATCAAGTGTTGTGGTGTAAACTGAGCTAGGTAAAGGTAATGGTTACATTAGTCGTGTCTGATAAAAGGTCAGCATTAAGTAATATTAATCTTACTGGCTGTAATAAAGGCAGTTCAATTAATTTTCACTTTATTAATCCCCAAGGTGAAATTTTGTTGTAAGGTCTCATCAAATAAATTGAAAAGCAAATGAATTGATACAGACTTCATCTTCCATTTGATTGATAGTACAGTCTTATGGCAGTCAGGAAGAAGGAGTTCTTGTGGCGTTCTATCCTCAGGCGTCCACTGGCTGCTCTCTGTTGTTCAAAAGCTAAATGCAGGGGATGCTCCATGTTGTTCAGTATAGGGTATGTCTTGTTGCGTTTCGGTTGCTCCACTGCTTCAACCAGAGTCTCCAAACTATTACCTGCTATTATACCTGTAACAATACCTATCTCCACTTCCTTTTCCTCCTTTGCTTTTGTTGTTATAAGTAACTTTTATTTAATCGTTATCTTGTAAGGAGCCCAACTAAAGTCACTGTTTAGAAAAGATATTTGTATTTGTGACATGGAACGATGATAGGACATTACTGAAACAGAAAATGTTATGTAAGGTTAAGTAAAAATGAAGCAACACTGGCATTTTGTCAGTGTGGGTTTACTGTCTTTCCTAACACTGTAAACCTGTGAACTGAGCTTGTTGTGTAACACAGTGGATGCCAACAGCCACAAAAAAATCATCTGGGCTGGAATCAAACCACCTGGTCGTCCTGTTTGGGATCCAAGAGGAATAGAAACACTTGAGCAACATGAATGATCTGTGGCCTTGGCGTCACCCAACCATTGCATGAGCATACATTGCAATGCACTATTTGGATAACTTTTTGGTAAGGGTTATAGAATAGAAAAATATTTTAAAATCCATATGACAATGCCCCTATGAGCCATTAGTGAGAAGCGTAAGCTCTGCCTCAAGTTACTTACATCCTCAGGTTATTCCTAATGTTATGCAATATGACACTATAAGCCTATGTTTATCCCCCTCTGCACCAAAATACATATGTTTATAATTAACATGGATAATAATAGTATTTCATAGCGCTTTAGGTATTTTCAAAAGAGGCTTATTATGTACACTGGAGAACATGGAGAACAAAAATAGAAAAAGGATTACACGTTGTGAAAGGGACTCCCTGGTGGTAATTCCCAAAGGAGTTCCACAGGAGTGACTGGACACGCAACTTGAGCCTCAAACAGATCAGGTCAAGTATAGTTACGATAGTTAGATACGTTAATGGAATAAATACATAATATTATTAATATAAAAAAAAATAAGAATAATAAAATAGTTGAATAAGATAATACTAATAGGACTAAGGACTGGCTCAGCTATGGGTATTATTTTGGAGACTCTTGTTGAAGCAGTGGAGTAACTCAGTCAAACTAAATGAGAAAATATTTATATAATATTTTAATATTTCCAAATATAACACTAAAATAAAAAAATACTATACAATAAATAAATAGTAAAACATTATTTTATTTCCTAATTGTTTTAATATTTTCAAATACAACCTAGAAAAAAAAAAAAAAATAATTATGTCATTTATAAATGTTTTTAATAGAACTTATTTTCATGTCTAACGAGAGGCTAGGTTTTATCCTATGTTTTGGGGCATGAGGAAAAAAAACTTAATTAGTATTAGCACAAATATATATATATAATTAAACTTATGTTTCTGATTAATGAATGCGTGAGAAGCAGTCAACATTTAAAAGATTTTGTGCTTTATGTGCACTTCAGCCCTCGACCAGAAAACCTGTCCCAATTCGCGTTGCCGTGGAAACTCACCTCCCGTCTCTCTCTTCCTCTAAGCAAAAGAAAGACTGTGCCAAGTTCTACACTTCTAGGAAGACTTGTGCGCTTATCCCATTAAAGGGTTATCTCCTCTTTCGGCCATGTCAAGACTTAAAGATTAGAGCTGCCTTTGCATGAGGCTCTCAGTCAGTCCTGTAGCACCCGGACACTGAGCTCTTACCTGCCCCGGGATTCAGGAAAACCACAAACCTGAACGAACAACGATGGGGGCCCACAGCTCCAACCTGGACGACATCCTGGAGGAGGACATGCACCACTGGTACACCAAATTCATGAGGGAGTCTCCATCGGGCCTTATCACATTGTTTGAGCTCAAGGCCATGCTGGAGATGACGGGTATGACGGAGGAGGCCAGCAGCTACGTAGACCAAGTCTTCTTCACTTTTGACATGGACGGGGTAAGGAAAATTCAGAAAAAAGAATCCTTTAAGACAGAAATCTCAAATGTACAGGAAGATATAGGCTTACATTCATGCAATAGGACCATTAATAGGGTTGCACGATATATTGCAATTTAAATTAAACTGTACTGCGTCCAAATGAAATAGTCCTGGTTTAGACCTGGTTCATTCCTACATTTAGTTCTAGTTTGGGTCTGTTTTGATTTAGTCCTGGGTCTAGCTCCTGCTTTGATAAGTGGAAGTTAGTCCAGACCTTGTATTTCTTTATATTTTCTAAATCAAATGTAATTAAACATTTTTGACTCAAAGAGCATTCAAATATCGCAGCTCACAATGTTATTGCTATATTCAAAATAGTTATCGTGTATCGCATGTTTTTCTAATATCCTGCTGACTTTCCTTTGATTCATTCAAAGGGTTCCATTTTAAATCCAGCAAATATACCACACCATATTCATTGCACTAACTCTTGTACTTTCTGTCTCTTTTCCAGGACGGCTATATAGACTTTGTTGAATACATTGCAGCCATCAGTTTACTGCTCAAAGGAGAAATCAACCAGAAGCTCAAGTGGTACTTCAAGCTTTTCGATCAAGACGGAAACGGCAAAATTGACAGGGATGAAATGGAGACGATATTCAAGGTAGAGTGGAATTTGTTGGAATGTACTAAAGTCAAAGGTGTCGTGACAACCCAGGGCCGCTCTGGGAAGATTGAGCTTAGCTGTGAAAGAGAAGAATTAGGTCTCAGTCCGTTGAACTAGACGTGACACTTAATCCACCATGTTCTTACCTAACCCCTGGTCTAAATTTGGTGCGGCCCACATAACCTATTTTACTGAGAAAGTTGCATCGATTATATTACATATTACAACCACATTACTTTTCATAAATGTTCATAATATCATATTCTGAATGAAGATAATACACTACCGATGTCCACTTATGTCAACTCAAGTCCATGAATTTTCCCAAGAGTATAGTATCAGAGCTTTGAATCAAAAGATGAGAAAAAGTAACATTTCACCAACTTCACAGAAAGAGCAAAACAATACAAACATTTGGATCAGACCTGGTGTCATGATTTTAGTCTTAGTCTCTCACACAAATGAAAAATCTCTTATGCAACTATATACACATGCACTCACAGCCTTTTATCACTGACCAGTTTTTAATTTCAGAAATTGGAATTTGATAAACAAAAAATAAAATAGGAATATAATTATGCTCTTTTTATTGGGAACATTTGGAAGTAATAAAACATTTATCTTAATTTTACAATTGGTTCTCATTCCTGTGGATTAAAAATATTGAGAATAAAGCAATGACTGATTTTTTTTTTTTCTTATGTCGACCTCCAGGCAATTCAAGACATCACAAGGATTTACGACATCCCTCCAGAAGAAATAGTGAATCTAATATACGAGAGGATCGACGTGCACGGAGAAGGTAAACTTTGATTTGAAAATCAACCAGGGGTCTGCAACACATGGTTCCTGCAGTCTAGTTTGAAATAGATAATAAAAAGGTAATTAATGAAAGGATGTGTGACATGGGCTATAACAAACAAAATGTTCTTTGGAAGACTTCAGGATATTTCATGTGCAAAATTCTTAATTTTTGAAACTACATCTCACATTATAGATGTGCAGATGTAATGAACTGTTTTGGTTTCTTTTTGTTTGTTTGTTTTTAAGCCAAATGATGATAAATGATGATGAAAAGATTATAGCCTACCTCTGTACATCTGTGTGGTGAAAATATATGTGAAATAATTGCAGTTTTATTTTTTATTTATCTTTTTGGCTCTTGACAGAAAAAACTAATTAATTCATACTAAAATTCATTTTTAGGTAGTAAAAGTTGCTGACCCTTGCTCTGAACGTAGCACAAAATACTAGAAATTTGGTTGATAATGTAAGATTTTTGACATTTCTTAATTAAATTTAAACCAAGATGGTTGAATTACTGACCATACCATCAGCTTCATAATGAGTGCAAGTGTCAGGGTAAGTGCCTCAAACCTGTTCTTCTTGTCTTCAGGTGAACTGACGCTGGAGGAGTTCATCACTGGAGCCAAGGAGCACCCTGACATCATGGACATGCTCTCCAAGATGATGGACCTGACCCACGTGCTGGAAATCATCCTGAAGGGCCAGAAGAGGAAGTCTGTGAACTGAACTGAACTAAACTTTGTGGAGATTTAACACTGTTTTTGTGCATTCTCCCAACGCTTGAGTCCCATCTTAATTTGGACAAAGTGACCTGTTGGAAAAGCCCGTTGGAGGTCGTGGAGATCTTCAGGAGGTGTATCGAGGGAAACGGCCGACTTGCTTGGCGCCGTCTGCCCAGTCCGGGATACTTAAGCAGGCCGTGTGAAGGGTTAGGGTTGTCTGAGGTGTAATGACATCATGGCAGAGGAGAGATAAACCACTCTGATTGAATTCATTAGGAGCTAAGTGAGCTGGAGATGATGCACAAGTCTCTGGGTTTACAGAACTGTCCAGGACAGCGGAAGGGCTGAGTGTGCTACTCTGGCTCAAATGTCTTGGACAGCTTTGGAATCACTTTATCATTATTTGTAATTTCTAAAAGTGTTACTTTCACATTCCTGTCACTTCCATTCACTAAGAATTTCTGTTTAAACTTGTACAATATTTACAGACATTTTCCGTTTCATGTTATTGCTCTTATTGTCCCCATACAAAAGAACCCACTAATGTTTGTAATGAATCATTCGGGATACAGATTCAAGTAGTGCAGTAAAAAAGTGTTTGTGATTCAATTTTGGCAAGTGACTAAAATTAAAGTTGCCTTATAATTCAATACAATGTGTTGCTTAAAATATGTAGTCTTGTCTTTTTTTTAACATCTAGGGAACATGGTCCCTGTTTCTATTGCACAGAATTGTCAAAAACACATTACACTTGGCCCTGAGTAGCAATAATATCAATTCTAGGTTCTGCAATTACTGAGACTGAGGGAAATTTAGGGAATGTTTTTTTCATTATTTCAGTTGGACTGCACTGTAGGGTCTCTTCACATGAATTGATTTAAACAGCATCTTCCATAGACCGATTGGTTGTACAGTCTTTTGGCATCTCAATGATCTCAGATGTCCACTGGCTGCTCTGTGTAGTTTAAAAGCCCAATGCAGGAGATGGTCCATGTTGTTAGCATCCGTCAAGTTGTGTGGCTGTTGCTCCACTAATTCATCCAGAGTCTAATACCTAGTTGAACCAGCCCTCTCTGGAGCATAGATTGGGCCTGTTAGCAATAATATCATGATATAATATGTCTCAGTGTCTTAATTTGAATGCATCGAGACAAAGTATTTCAAGTAACTTCCCTGTAGTCATAAACAATACATCAGCATGGCCACTAACAAAGTGAAATCAGAAAACAACTGGATAGATGTGGTATTCAGGATGTAGTTAAGACACAAAGAGTCAGAAGAGGTTAATTACAATCCAGACTGGAAGGCCACGCAAACGGTTTTATGCCTTCATTTTACCCAGTGGTGTTGGGGAATTTGTCCAAATGTAAGTGTAAGAGAATTGTGTTACTGCCTTAGAGCTTGAAGTATTGGACCACATACAAGGACTGAAGAGAGTCTGGATGTCTTAAGCAGGAGAAGTTTATTACCATCAAATACAGGCCCGGAGACAGTTGAACAGTCAACACAGAGTAGTATTGAACATTCAAGTCTGACTATGCTTTCATTGGACTGAGCTTATAAACCTCATAGAAGGTCAATACGCAAACACTACAATAACAAAAGAGTTGTTATTCAGCTGATTAGGCTCAAGGTTGGAGACATGTTATCCGGCAGGTGTCTGAGTCTATCTGTTGACAGAGCCCAAGGCTCAGGGCATCACAACCTTACAATAGATCCAAAATTCTGTAACAGTAAGGAACCATGATTACTTCCTTTTGAAAACACTGTCTTATTTGTGAACATATGCATTGTATTTAAGACAAAAATTTGGACAGATGTAAAAGGACTTAAGGACTAAAAATTCGATATATTTATGATGATTCAACTGATCATAGGATAGCAATATATTGTGCAGCCCTAAGCTGTAATAATAACAATAATATCGGGTTTATATTTAGATTTTGTAAAAAGAACTAGAAATAACTAGAAACCTTGAGTCTAAAAAAGTGACCTTGTCTGGACAGAAATTCAGCACAGTCCAAACTGTATGTCACTTTTAAACTGGGGTCATTCCAGCATAATGGCCTGTTGGCTTAATCATTTAGCAACAGGTAACTTTAGTTCATACTGTCTGGACACAATTCTGACCTGAAAATAGCTGTTATGTAAATCAAATAAAGATAAGGCTTTGACTGCCAATACCCTCTATGCTTTCTAAATGTATCGGATGATGCTCTTACGCAACAGTAACAGCCAGCCACCAGCTATAAATCTTTAGTCTGCACACCTGGGCCACTGCACTGCACCCTGCCTTCCACCCAGCACAACCCCGGACAAACGGAAGAGAACATCAACAGTAAACATGCAGTCAGCCGAGGCCAGACTCAACAAAAACAGCCTGTCGCTGGCCCTTAAGAGATACAGAGCGGCCGTCAGGGACATGGAGCAGACCATCCTCCTGCCCAGCCTGCTGCGAGATGTGCCGTCAGACGAGCTGTATGATTGTGAGGCAGCCGAGGAGTCCTGCCGAGACCTCTACCACAATTACCTGATGCTTAAGGCGATAAGGAACACGGTGGAGAGCGGCCTGGTTTCCCTGGATGAGCGCAAGGCAGCCGTCAGTGACAGCCTCGAGCCGCTGCTGGACATGGACGCAGAAGCTCTCTTCCACTTCCACCTGAGGGGGCTGTTCTCTGTGATGAGGGACCTCACCATTAGGACACAGAGCCTAACTGGGAAATACAAGGACATCATCGGAGTGGCAAATTAAGAAGAAATGGGCAACATATGAACATTAACATATAACATTAACAACATCCATTAACTGTGATATTTGTAAATGAATGAAACAACTTAATAAATGTGCATTGCCAAAGTAGTATATTTGTTCATTTTTCCTCCATTTTTCTGATCTCCTGTTGCTCTCCACCAACAAAAAGGCTCCTCATTTCTGAAGGAGGAGAAATCATTGCATGTATAGCAACATTAAAGCCAAGTATAACAAAGGAAAGAAGGCTAAGGGCTACTGTAAAGTGTCAAATGACAGCAGAATTAAGTCTTACATAATAAAATATAGTATTATGTTCTATAGCAGTGTTTCCCAAACTTTATATAACACATGAAGAAAAATAGCCAACATTTATTGATCTAAATAGGCCATATTGGTCATTCAACCAATTCCTTTCTAATAATAATAATAATCATAAATAAAAATAGTTTATTTTCCAAGAAAATTCAACTCATATACTCTGAGAAGGTTTCAAGGTCTACAAAAACAAAGAAAAAAATAAAGAAAAATATGGGCCACGTTCCTACAATTTTAAATTAGTACTTTAGGCCGTAATAATGTCACATAAATTTGTTAGCATAGAGCTAATCATGTAAGCTACTCATACTATGAGAGGATTCCCGCCGTAAGGTCATACTGGGCGGAGAGCTAACACAGAGCTGATAACCTACAGATACAAACAGTGAAGTTCAGCAACCTTCTCCATTTATAAGCACGCCATACTCCAAAAAATATTTTTCTTTGGACAGCCATCCAGTGCCGGACGTTGCTTTGCTGTCCTCTACCGGTACTCATTTATTAAGTAAACTAATCTTCGGGCAGTCACTTAAAGTAACCGATAGAGGGCGCTCCACTCCCGCCCACTGCCTTCAGCTGCTCGTGCTGACAGCCCGGGCATCATGAAGCAGGGGCGGGTTTACAGTTCAGAGGCAGCCCTAGCAACAAGGAAACTCCACAGAGAAGTTGTGGAAGATTAAAAAGGCGAAAATCGAAAAAGGTTTTAAAGCTTGTATGTGTAAAAAGAGCCAGCTATAACTTGTCTGCTATGACAGCTACAACTACTGCTGCTTACTTTCAGGTTTTGTGACCACATCGGCGCGGATGCCTTCAGGTAACATACTGTGGGAACTTCTATTAAGTTCACTCCTTTTAGATAAACTTGCGGATGGCAGAGCACCAATATGATATTTTAGCATATTCTGCTTCGAGTGGGGTTAAAGTCTTTTTTATAGCATAGCCTTAAGTAGAAAGAGGAATACTAAAGGCTAAAGTGGGACTCCGTTTTATGGGCGTTCTCTCTGTGGGTCCAAAATGCATCACAGAAACAACGCTATCAGGTACCTTCTTTTTCAATAAAAGGCTAAAGCATTGCCTATAAGAAGCATAGTTAAAAAGTAGTTACAGATACATTAAATGTCAATTTATTATATCTGTCTAACTATAAAATCTAGAGTAATATGCAATCTTTGACTTTATTGAGTATTCTGCTGTATCTTTCATTGTTTTTTGTTTTGTTTGTTTGTTTGTTTGTTTGTTTTTTTCATTTTAAGCCTCCCACCATCTTGTGCTAACATGTGGTATAGATGGATGGGTTTATGATCATTATTATCCCCTCTGGGTAATGGAAGCTGATGCTAGTACATTCTTTTGCAGGGGGAATTTGGCCCTGGTGTCCACTCTTGGCAGGGCTATTTGGTCAAGAAGACATGTGTGGCAGGTGCTCGTATAACTAACACCTTGACCAGTTTTTGTGGGCTGGAAACACTAAACTGCATCAGCATGGTGTGATCATAGGGTGTGATACAGGTATGTAGTGGGAACAGAGCCAAATATTCAATTCAACTTTATTAATCCCCTCTAAAAAAATAATGATTGATTCAGTCTTCATCTTCCATAGACTGATTGATTATACAATCTTATGGCAGTCAGGAAGAAGGAGTTCTTGGGGCGTTCCATCCTACAGCTCAATGGTCTTAGAAGTCCACTGGCTGCTCTCTGTTGAAGCAGGGGATGGTACATGTTGTTCAGTATAGCATCCGCCCTGTTGTGTTGCTCCTCTACTTCAACCAGATTCTCCAAACAAATACCTATACTTGGAGCAGCCTCTCTATTAGTTTTTTCAAGGAACCTGCGATCTCGGACTATGAATGTTCTGCACGTTTCATAAATGTTGAAATAGAATATTGATCTTGGCTCTCTGAAGCATGACTACCATTCTTTCCTGAGGCGTGAAGGTAGGACAGTTGTGCTATTTATTTGACATCTTTGACTAAAGATGTCATCATGCCTGGCTCTTATAGTCCCTCCTCTCTGTTAAAAAAGCAGAGTAGTAGGCCTAGAAATAAGGTGGAGTACAGTGCAGGAAAGTGTATCCAGTTCTTTTAATATTGTGAATATTTGTGTTGTTGTCACTGTACAAAGAGGCATGGATACTGAGTCATTTGGAAAGCAGCCTCCCCCTGGTCCTGAGTGACTATTGGCCCACAAGGTGAATCATTAATCTCATCATTCTCAGGACTCCCTTCAGACCCTCTCAGATAAACATACGGTCATAGCAACAGAGGGCAAAAAGTAAAGAAATGATGACAAAACATACAAGGATCTAAGTAAAACAGTATCTTACAATATTTAAACTTGCATATATTTTATTTCTTTGGCCTTAAGCCCTAGACTGCAGTCCGCACCTGTAACAGACCAGATTGAATCAGATTTGGAGTGGAAAAGTTGACCATTAACCTCTCTTACTGATTGCAAACACCGCTCTCCTTGTAACCGTCTGCCTCACTGTGGATCCTGAAGCAAAGTTCAGTGTCACAGGCAACAGACGTCTGTCAGCACAGGACCTCGCTCCCTTCTTTCTGTAAAATTTACCTGTCTTTTATTTTTATTTTTCTTCTTCATATAGGACTGAACTCTAAAAATCTGCAGACATGGCTACAGCGGGCTATGGATACTACCGTGGAACTATATTCCTGGCTATGTTTGTGGGCTACACGTTGTACTACTTCAACAGGAAGACGTTCTCCTTCGTGATGCCTTCAGTCATGGAGGAAATAAAGATGGATAAGGATGATCTAGGTATGGTTCACTTCACATATACAGCATTCCGCACTGTATGTTGCAATGGTAAAGTTACCACTTGATCTTTAACAACACTGTTAAAAAGTGACATATTTTTGGTAAATTACTGTCAATAGCAGCAGTAAAAATCTGTAATAGCTGAAACAGTATATCATTGTCGTAAATACACTGAATAAAAAATTGGTTTAACATTTTAAAAGTCTACACAATTAGAAATTAAACAATTACAAATGTATAAATTCCCTACTGTCAGATTATTGTGTGTAGTTATGATAAAGTATATAAAATGATAAGTATATAAAATCATAATATAACAACTATAATAAAAGGTATGCAAACTGTATTTACATTTTTTGTAAAAGATCAAATGAGATGGATTTGCAAAAATTTACTGCACCAACATAATATTCCATGTTGTCATGTTTAGTGTACCATTAAAAAAAGGGGGGATTTACTGTGAAATTTCCAGTGTTTACCATGTCATGTCTTATATTATCTTCACATGTGTTTTACAGTAAAAAATGGCAACCTTAGCTGCCAGATTTTTACTGTAAATTTAACAGTTTATATTTTTACAGTGTACTATCTAGAACTGTCTCAAGCTCTCAAAGCAAGAAAAGAAATATTTCTTTGATTTGTGGATAGCTATGGTAAAGCATACAATAGACAGAATAAAAACGTGTTAGGCTCGGGTAAACAGGGTGTGTTTCTCGGTAATTTACTTAAATAATATAAAAGCCAGCAGACAATATACAGTTCTTTGTAACACTATACACAGTTTGGTTCAACAAGCATTATTGAATAGAACACTGGTTTTCAACCTTTTCTGACAGTAAAATAGACAAGTCTCCAATTTATATACATCATCTTATTACATAGTTTAGCTATACAAATATAATGCATTGGGTTTTTTTTAATTATTGACCTTTATCTACTGTTTTCTGCTGGAAGTCACAGGATCCAAACAGTTAGTAAGGATGGTAGTCTCGTATATGATATAACAGCATTTCCTTAAAACAAAAGGTCAAGCTTTTATGGGACATGATTGAAGATACTAGCTTAGTTTATTCAGGGACAAATATTTTCAATCCTAAATGCAACAGACAACAAAAGTGCCCTTCATCTATCTCAATGAAGACAAAATATTGCTTCAGGGTAAACTATCAGTACAAGGATTGTGTGCGTCCATGCGTTTAATTAACATTTCATCTGTTTAGGCCTGATCACCAGCAGTCAGTCGCTGGCCTACGCCATCAGTAAGTTCATCAGCGGCGTGCTGTCGGACCAGCTCAGCGCCCGGTGGCTCTTCTCCATCGGCCTGTTCTTCGTGGGAGGCATCAACGTGGTCTTCTCGTGGTCGTCCACTGTGGCTGTGTTCTCCTCCCTGTGGTTTCTCAACGGTCTGGGACAGGGCCTGGGCTGGCCTCCGTGTGGCAGAGTGCTACGGAAGGTACAGGAGAGAAATAAGTCTCTCAGGTTGGAGACAAGAAAATTCTCTTTGGTTGTTCGCTTTTTTATTTAGGTTATAAATCATTTGTAAGCAAGTAGGAATTAGTAATTTGTAAAGTATTAATGTGGTTTTATATCACATTAGTAAACAAATCAAGGGGACCCACTCATTGCCAAATACTAGATAACGAATATTCTCAATCTTAGATATAGTAAATAATAGATAGAATAAACCTTTTGTCCCTAAAGGGACATTTGTCTTGCACTCAGAGCTATCATCAGTTACCACCAAAAACGTCAAAACAAAACAGACATGAACAATATAAATATGAAAATCTGTATAAGAAAAGTGCCATAAGTGCCAAAATTCCAAAGTTTTTTTATGTTGTATGTTAAAATATTGCTTTAGACAAGTCTCATTTTGATTAATTATATATCATGTTATTTTTTTACCCCAATATAAGGAGCCAGAAAGTGTTAAAACAATAAATGCATTTTGACAGTTTCTTCTTGACATAAAACAAGGACACAAACCCTCTTTTAAAAACAAAGTGCTCCTTGTTTGCAAGATAATCCATTCTGTAACAGTGAGTTGCGGAGCACGTTACCATTTACACATTTGTAGCTCAGCCGCCAGAACATGAACATGACGATGAACATCAACGCAAATCTATATCACAATCAGGATTTTTATAAAAACATTAACAGTCCCATGTTAGTTCTGCAGCAGCA